>PVKV010018048.1:0-45931 GCA_004027835.1 Alouatta palliata | reverse complement strand
TGTGTGTGTGTGCGTGTGTCTGTATGTATGTGTATGTGTGTGTTTGTATGTGTGTGTATGTGTGTGTGTGCATGTGTGTATGTGTATGTGTGTGTATGTGTGTGTGTGTGTGTGTATATGTGTATCTGTGTGTGTGTGTGCAGCTCCCATTACTTCACATTTGAGAGCCATCCAGGCTGTGGCACATAATAATTCATCCGTTTTCATTGCCGAGCATATCCCGTTGTATGGACACATGGCAGTCTGCTTATCCGGTTGTGTGCTGGTGGACTCTGTATAAAAGCCTTTGTAGGGACTTTTATTTCCTTTTTTCATGGGTAAATACCTAGGAATAGAATGGTTGGATAATATGGTGGGTGTATATTTTTAACTTTTTAAGAAACAGACTGACTCATCAACTCTTGATATGGTCAGTCATTTTCGTGTTAGCCGGACGGAGGTGTGCGTGACACCCCGCGGTGGCTTTAACTTTCATTTCCTAATGACCGGTGATGTTGAGGATCTTTTCACGTGTTTCATTGGCATCCAGGGAACATCTTTGGTGACGTATCTTTTTAAATGTTTCACCCATTGTAAAATTGGGCTGTTTGTCATCTTACGAAGTTGTCAAAGTTCTTTATATATTCTGGTTACATAGATACTTCTTTTACACACAGTTTCTCTAGTCTGTGGCTTTACTTTTATTTAGTAGTATCTATTTTTTTTTTTTTTTTTTTTTTTTGAGACTGGGTCATGCACTGTAGTCGGGCCGGCATGCAGTGGTGTGAACTTAGCTCACTGCAACCTCGAACTCCTGGCCTCCAAGGATCCTCCCACCTCAGCCTCCCAAGTAGCTTAAACTATAGGCATGTGCCACCACAGCTGGCTAACTTTTCACATTTCTTGTGTCACTTTGTTTGCCCAGGCTAGTCTCAACCTCCTGGCCTCAAGGAGGCCTGACCTCCTGCCTTGGCCTCCCAAAGTGCTGGAATTACAGGTGTGAGCCGTTGCACCAGGCCCAATAGTATCTTTTAAAGACCAAACATTTTCAACTTTATGAACTCAAATGTATTGCTTTTTCCTCTTAAATATTTTTCATGCTTTTCACATTATATTTAAGAAATGTTTACCAAACACCTAGTTAGTAAGATTTTCTGCTAGTAGTTTCATAATCTTTATGCTTACATTTAGGCCTAGGATGCATTTTGAGTGAATTTTTCTATGTCATGTAAAACATAGGTGGAGATTCACGTGGTGTTGCTTATGGATGTCTGGTCCAGTGCCATTTGTTGAAGAGAGTATCCTTTGTCCATTGAATCATCTTGACTCCTTTTAAAAGGTTCAATTTATCACAAAAGTGTCTCTTTCTGGACACTCTGCCATGATCCATTGATCTGTCTTTGTGCCAGTCACACGTGGGGTTGTTACAGCTCTATAATAAGGCTTAAAAGAAGTTCAGGGAATTTATCCAACTTCATTTTGCTTTTTCAAGTTGTTTTGGTTGTTCTGTGTCCTTTGCATTTACATAGAAATTTTGGAAGCTGCTTACCTATTTTTACAAAGAAGCCTAGTAGAATTTGGTTTGGGGTTGCATTAAACCTAAAGATTAAAATGGGAGAATTGACATCTTACCAATATTGAATCCTCTGATATCTCATATGTTTACATATCTCTTATAGATATAAGGGTTATATTTCTCATACATATGAGCTTATACACCACTTACTTCGATTTTTAACTTCTGTCAGAGATGCTTTGTAGTTTTTAGTGTATAGATCTTACACATCTTTTGTGAAATGCCTAAGTATTTCATATTTTTATTCTCTTGTCCATGGTATTCTAATTTAGAACTGAAATTTATTTTGGCAAATTTATCTTGAATCTTGCAACCTTTCTAAACTCACTTGTTTGTTCTAGTGGCTTTTAAAAAAATGAATTCCATCGATTTCCTTACATTAATGGTGTTTTCTGAAAATAAAGACAGTTTTACCTCTTCCTTTCAAATGTGGAGTCCTATTTGTTTCCTTTTCTTGCCTGATCACACTAGGTAGCTCATCCACTATAATGTGCAGTAGAAGTGGGCATCACTGTGTCCCCAACCTTACAAGAAACACCTTGTTATTCACCATCAAGTGTGATGCTGGCTCTGGGTTTCCATAGATATCTTTACCAGGTTAAAGAAACGTCCCCTCTAGTACTGTTGCTGAGAGTTTTCAATATGAATGGGCGTTAAATTTTGCCAAATGCTGTTTTATATGTCTTTTGATATGAACATGTGATTCTTCAGTCTGTTAATATGATAAATTATACTGATTCATATTCACAGGTTAAATCTTGTATTCCTGGATAAGCCCCACTTGGTCATGTCGGATTGTTCTTTTTGTATATCGTCGGACTTGACTTGTGAAAATTTTGCTAACAATGTTTGTATCTAGGTTTGTGAGGGATATTGTCTATGTATTTTCTTGTAATGTCTTTAGCTTTGCGATTAGAATAATGCCGGCATGAGGGAATGAGCTGGGAAGTGTTCTGTCTCCCTTTTAGAGGAGGACCTTGTGTAGAATCAGTCTTATTTCTTCCCTCTGTGTTTGGTGGACTCCATCAGGAAAGCTGTTTAGGTAGGCCTGGACTGCCCTTGGTGAGAAGGTTGTTAACTAGATTTGAAATTTACCTAACAGTTGTATTCAGGTGATTGATTGCTTCTTGAATGGGCTTTGGTATTTTGTGTGTTTGAAAGAATATGTTCTTTAAATTTATTGGTATAAAGTTGTTCAGAATATTCTGTTATTTGCCCTTTAAACAGCTTTAGAGTTTGTAGCAAGGTCTCATCTCTCATTCCTGATACTGATAGTTTGTGCTTCTTTCTTTGTGTAGTCAGTCAGCTCAAGTTTTAGCAATGTTGTGGATCCCAAAGAATCAGCTTTTGGTTTCATTAATTTTTTTCTTTTTGGTTATTTGATTAATTTCTTTTTAATTATTTTATTCTGATTAGTTTTAATTTGTTCTCCTTTTGACAGTTTTTTAAGGTGGAAGCTGAGGTCATTGATTAAAGATCGTTTTTCCTTTCTAATACAGGCACTTGGTGTTATAAATTTCTCTCCCTTTAGTTATATCCACAAATGTTGTGTTTTTTTAAATCCCATTTAAAATATTTTCTAATTTCTTTTTTAATTTCTTGTTTGGCACATGCATTATTTAAGTGTATCTAAAACATTTAGAGATTTTCAAGATACCTTTCTGTTACTGACTTCTACTTTAATTCATTTATGGCTATAGAAATACTTAATAGGATTTGCTTTCTTAAAATATATTAAGACTTGATTTATGGCCCAGAATAGGATCTATCTTGGTGAATACTCCATTGTGCACTTGGAAAGAGTGTGTACTGCTGTTGTTGAGAGGACTGTTCTATAAATGTCGACGAGACGAATGTGGCTGATGGCATTGTCCACGTCTACGTTAGTCAGGAGACAGCCTTACTGATTCTGTATCTACTTGTTCTATTAATTCTTGAGAGAGGGGTGTGAGGATTTCCAACTATATGTGTGGATTTGTCTCTTTGTCCTGTAGTTCTAGTAGTTTTTGTTTAATGTATTTTTTTTTGCTTTTGTCATTAAAAACATTATTTACATTCCTTATTTTTCATTTTTGTGCATACACAGTAGTTATACATATTTATGGAGTACATATGATATTTGAATACAAGCACGCCATGTGTTCAGTGTGTTCTGAAGCTTTGTTCTTGGGTGCGTTCGCATTCAGGATTGTTATGTCCTCTTGAGAAATCAACGAACTGCCTCTTTCCCCGGTCACTTGGCGTGCTCTGAAATCTGCTTTGTCTGAATTAATATAGCTATTGTCTTTTTATTTTTATCATTGTTATCATGGTATATATTTTATTCATTTACATTTAAACCATTTGTGTGTTTAGACTCAAAACATGTTTTTCATATGAAGCATGTAGTTGAGTGTTATTTTGTGACTCAAACCATTTTCCTCCTAATAAGTCAAGCTAATTTGCATTTATTCGGATAACTGGTCTTCTTGGTCTCTACTCGGTCATTGTCTTTTATAATTATGTGTATTTTGCCATGGTTGCTGTGGTAGTTTTCTTTCTTTTTTAAAAACATTTGGGTAATTATGGGTTTGTATTTTTTATTTATTTATTTTTGGGAAACAGTTTTACTCTGTCGCCCAAGCTGGAGTGCAGCGGCACCATCTTTCTCACTGCAACCCCCATCTCCCAGGGTTTAAGCGATTCTCATGCCTCTGCCTCCCAAGTAGCTGGGATTACAGGCATGCGCCACCATATCTGGCTAATTTTTGTATTATTAGTAGAGACAGGGTTTCACCATGTTAGCCAGGCTGGACTTGAACTCCTGACCTCAAGTAATCTGCCCACCTCGGCCTTCCAAAGTGCACCCAACCTGTATTTTTGTCCTAATAATTGCCTTTATACTTAAGCCTTTTAAAATTTCTTTAGTCCCTGGTTTCTCCTTTAACCCTTTACTGTCTGGCTTACTGTTTTTATTGATCTGCCTTAACTCGCACTCAGTGCCTATACCACAAACAATAAGCTGATTCCATTTCCATCTTTTATAAGTTCAGACCCCCAAAACCTTGGATGGCCTGCCGATGACTTAGAGGGTAAGAAATGATGAGTGATGTGGAAGGGGAGGGCGGCAGTTCTCAGTGGAGCGGCCGGATGGCCTTGGTGAGCAGGGACTGCAAGTCTCTGTATGGAGGTGAAGGTCCAGATGTTGGGGTTTCAGGGGCAACCATTCCTGGCAGAGAGCATGGCACATACCAAGACCCAGAGGGGGAATGTGCCTGGCACCATGGAGGGAGCTGTGAGGAGCCCATAGCATTCAGAGACAGGGGAGCAGGGAGTGGCAGGGATGAGGCCAGGGAGGTGGCAGGACCTCATGAGGGCTTGAGGCAACTCTGAGGGGACTTAGGGTTTTGCTCTGCATGACAGGAGCGTGCAGCCTGGCTTGGTGTGACTCAGACCTGATGCCACCCCTCTGACTGGTAGAGGCCAGGCCCAGGATAAGGTGGCAGCAGGCAGGTGGCAGCTCAGACCTGAGGTCCCAGGGTCACGCATCTTTGTCCTGACTGCACGCGTCTCGTGAGATAGAAACACAGGTAGAAAGATAGAGGCTTCTTCCAGAGAGGTAGGCTGAGAACATCTTTCACTCTTGGCATCAGGTTTTGTTTCTCAAAGTCTGAATCAAGTGTGGCAGAAGAAAATACAGCAGAGCATGGGACACTTCCAGTGACTGTGCCACACAGCCCAGAGGGTGGGTTCCTCCTCCTAAGCACCTGGGGTGGGAACAAGAGCCGTTCTGTGTGCCACATGGGCGGCCCTGGGCTCCCCGGGGCCTGGTGTGGGGACACCTGGCAGGCCATGAAGGTGAGCAGCAGCACATGGCCCCCAGTCATGAGTACCCCTTGGCCCTATGCACCTCCTTCCCCTAGCTGGACCTGGGTGTCAGAGAGACCCCTGGGCAGGACATACCCCTCCTTTAACCCTTTACTAATCTAAGGCTTTTCCTTCTGCACCACTCAATCTGGGGCTTCAGCCCCCTGCCCACTGCCCCGACCACCTAGCAAAAGCCATGCAGAGAAGCAGGAAGGAGAACCAGCTCTACCTCCAGTAGGCCTGGAGCCGGGGAGGCCAGGGTGCAGGGGACTGTTTGGACCTCGAGAGGGACGGACCCCAGAACTGAGTCCCAGTGTGGAGAGCTCAGATGAGCAGTGCCCAGAGTTGTCTGTAGAGGACCAGAGCCGGCTGGGATGAACGTCCCGAGGGCAGCACATGCCCCTCCCCTGCCTCTCTTTGTCGTTGCTGGGACTGGGCCGTGTGCCTAGAGTTTGAACCTTTGTGATCACCGGGTGAGGGGTGACCACAGGGCTTTGCGGGAGCAGAGCCACGGCACTGCACCTGAAGTTCCAACACACTGTGGCATCTGCGTCCTCACCATCACCCCTCACGCCTCCTCCTAGGGTCCCTCTGGGGGTTGAATGAAAAGACATAGGTAAAAGGTGGGAAAAGTCCACATTCCGGGAGCATCGTGGTGGCCCAGACACCCACGTTCCTCCTCGGGCAGCTCCATGCCCAGGCCCTGGAGCCAGAAAGCAGCTGAGGCCACTGCCTACCCCGGGTGCTGATGCCTGACATGCAAGGGGCCCGGGGAAGCCTTGCTGAGGCCAGAGTGCCAGGCAGGGGAGAGGAACAGATACCAACACATGAGCCCAGTGACCAGAAGTGGGGGCACCTCCCAAAACAGGTGAGTGAAGGGCACTGGGGTGGCAAGTTGGGGCCAACAGAGACAGTGTCCCAGGTGGTGTTGGGTCAGGGGCTCTGGAGCCTCACAGGGAGACCAGGGCAGCCCCAGGCTCAGCCCAGGACCAGAGCACAAACAGGGCTGGAGTCCTGAGTACGAGGCCTGGACAGAAGCCAAGCTTCACCCAGCACCTGGCTACCTGGGGGCTCAGACAGCAGGCAAGGGGTGCCTGGGAGGCTGCCACGTGACGGGGGCACAGACAGAGAAAAGGCCCCGTGTTCCATTCAAGGGGGACCGCGGCTCCCAGGCCAGACTCTGGCGGTAGCAGGAGCCGGGGGAGGCCATGCTGAGCTCGGTCAGCCTGGTGGGGTCATAGCTGCCTCTCTCCTCGAAGCAGATGAGCTTTAGAAAATGTTGTTGATTGACTCGTGTATTTCTTAGGTTTTCTCATTTTCTAGTTTCTTCCTTTAACTTTAGGTTTGTCGTGGTTTAAATTACAGGAAAATTCTCCTACTCTGTAGGTGTCCAGTTCCGTGAGTCCTGGCAAACATTTATGGTCCTATAGCCATCCCCAAAATCAAGATCCAAGGCATTCCCATCACCCCGAAAGCTCGCTGGTACCCCTTCGAGACTAGCCCCTCCCCGCACCTGGTAATGCGGACATGTTTCCCGTCCCTATGGCTTTGCCTTTTCCAGAACGTCATGTGAATGGAATCCTGCAGTGTGTAGTCTCTGTGCCTGGCTTCTGTCACTTAGCATAATTCATTTGAGGTCCACCCGTGTCATGGTCTCTGCATTCAGCAGTTCGTCTCCTTTTATTTGGAAAGGATAAAATGTACCACGGTTTGTTTATCCATTCACAGGCTGATGGACATTTGAGCTGTCTCCAGTTTTCAGCTGTTATGATTAAAGCTGCCATGAATATTGCGTGCAGGTTTTTGAGTAATCATATGTCTTCATTTCTCTTGGGTAAATCCCTGGGAGTGGCATTGCTAGATCGTGTGTTAGATGCATGATTCCCTTTCGAAGACACTGCCAAACTGTTCTGAGAAACGGTAGGCCCGTTTTTCACTCTTGCCATCAATGCGCGAGCATTCTGGCTGCTACGGATTCTCACCAGCACTTAGTAGTGTCGGCTTTTTAAGTCTTACCCATCCTAAAGGTGTGGATCCATATCCCATTGCAGTCTTAATTTGCATTTCCCTAGTGACAAACGGTGTTGGGTATATTTGCCATTCATGTATCTCCTTGGATGGAGTATGTGTTGTTTGTTGCTGATTTTAACAATTAGGTTGCCTTCTGATAATAATGTGAGTTGTAAGAGTTGTGACTGTGTTGTGGATATCAGTCCTTTACCAGATCTGTTTACAAATATTTTCTCCCGATCATGGCTTTGTCTTTGTGTTTTCTTAACAGGATCTTTCAAAAGAGCAGCAGTTTTTAATTTTGATGAAGTTCAATTCTTCAGTGGTTTTTTTTTTTTCTTTAGGGTTCATGTTCTTTGTGTTCTGTCTAAGAAATATTTGCCTAATCCAAGGTTACAAAGTTTTTTTCTCCTGTTTTCTGTAGAAATTTTATAGTTTCACATTTCTTGTTTAGATCTGCGATTCATTTCGAGTTTCATTTTATATATGGTGACAGGTACGGACGGAGGTTAAATCTTTTTGTATGTGGTTATCCAGTTGTCCCAGAGACTTTTTCCTGTTGAATTACATTGGCACCTTTGATGAAAATCAGTTGGCCGTGTGTGTGGGTTTCATTTCTGGACTCTGTCACTGTTCTGCCAGGAAAGTGCTGTCTTGATTACTGTGACTTTTACGCTAAGCCTTGAAATCAGGTCCTGTTAATCCTCCAATTATGTTCATTTTCAAAAGTGTGCTGCTCTGCCAGGCCTTTCGCATTCTCATGAACATCTTAGAATCAGTTCGTCAATTTCTACAAAATAAAAAACAATTCAGCAAGAATTCTGATTGGCGTGGCGTTGGATATGTAGATAAACCTTGGTCTCATGTATGACTTAGTAACGCCGAGTTTTCCAATCCACAAACACGCTCTTGCTCTCCAGTGCCTTAGATGTTTTTCAGTACCACTCTCAGTGTTGCGTAGTTTTTAGTGGTGCGAAACTTGCTAGATTTGTTACTTAGTATTTTATGTTTTTGAAGCTACTGAAATGATATTGTCTTCTCAATTTCACATTTGGATGATTTCTTGCTGGGATAGATAGAAACACAATTGATTTGCCTGTGTGTTGACCTTACAGATTGCGACTTTGCTCATCTTACTAGTTTGAGAAGGTTTCTTGTTCGTTTGTTTTTGGGTTTTTTTGTTTGTTTGTTTGTTTGTTCTTTTGTAGATTCTTTAGGATTTTCTGTGGAGATGATTGTGTTGTCCCAAATTAAGTCAGTCTTGTTTCTCCTTTTCAGTCCACATGCTTTTTATTTCTTGTTTTTGCTTGAATGCACCCTCCAGTGTCTGCCAGTGGGACAAGGGCCGATGTCCTCGTCTTACTCCTCAGGTGAAGTGAGACAGTTTTTCACCTTCGGGTATGCCGGGAGCTGTGGGGTTTTAGTAGAAGCCACTTACCAAGCCAAGAAGTTCCTCTTCTTCCTGGTTTGCTGGGAATGAAGAGTGTGTCAAGAATGGCTGTTGGATTTTTGTCAAGTGCTTCTTCTGCCTCTATTGAGATAATCATATCATTTGCAATGATCTCAATCACAAATTCCTTCTTAATTTGCTAGTGTGGGGCAGTGCATTGATTGATTTTCAAGTAGTAAAACAACCTTGCATTCCTTACACAAAGCCCACTTGGCCATGATGAATATTTATTTTATTTATATATTTATTGACTTATTTGTATTTGTATTTTTTATATATATATATATTTTGAGATGGAGTTTTGCTCTTGTTGCCCAGGCTGAAGTGCAATGATGTGCTCTCAGCTCACCGCAACCTTTGCCTCCCGGGTTCAAGCCATTCTCCTGCCTCAGCCTCCCGAGTAGCTAGAATTACAGGCACCCACCACCATCCCTGGCTAATTTTTATATTTTTAGTAGAGACAGGGTTTCGCCATGTTGACCAGGCTGGTCTCAAACTCCTGACCTCAGGTCACCCGCCTCGACCTTCCAAAATGCTGGGATTACAGGCATGAGCCACCGTGCCTGGCCGTCATGATGCATTTTAAAAACACCTGTTGGATGTAATTGACTTCGGTGTGTATAGAACTGCTGCACCCAAGCTCACGAGGGCGTTGCCTGCTGTGTGTTGGCTATTGTGTCTAGTTTTGGCATCAGATGCTACTGGCATCAGAGAATGAGTTGGGAAATATTTCCTGCTCTTCAATTTTTAGGAAGAGTTTGTGTAGAATTGCAATTATTCATCCCTTAAACATTTGATAGAGCATGTAGAGGCATCTGGGCCTGGAATTTTCTTTGTGGGAAAGTTTGTCATTGGAGTCAGTAGATACAGGGCCATCAAGTTGTCTGTTTCTTCTTGATGAGGTTTTGATAGTTCATGTCTTTGAAGGTATGTGTCCCCAAGGAGCAGAAGCCCCAACCCAAATTCGAAAACAAGACCATGTTGTGATGAGATGTCTTTCCTGAACAGCTTAGGGGCTGTGGGGTTTGCAGACCTCCGAATGCAGCCATCTGCAGGAGGACCCTCCTCAGTGTCCTTAGAGGGGGCCTGGACTGGGCAGTCTCTGCCACTGCCCATCCCACTGGGCACTGCCTCCCCAGGGATTCTGCAGCAGGACCCGGTGAGGGGCATGGGGGACAGAGATCAGACTTTTGCTGTTTCCTTCCAGCTTTGCTCCCCAGGAAGGCAGCCCCTTCTCGAAGGAATGAAATTTAAGAAGACGGGCCCTACAAATCCATGACAAGTCTGCTTTTGACTCTCCCGTTTACTGTGTAAACTCCAGCCCTAAAACAACATACATCCTTCTGAAGTTGTTCACATATTAGCTCTTAAAACAGCAAAATCCGTGCACAATTTCCTCTCAATCCCTTAAAACATTCCTGAAAGGGGGAAAAAAAAAACTGTTTAAATTCACCGCCTGTCATTAAAATCTCTAGATTTGCAGAACCAGAGTGAGGCACCCAGCAGTCCATAAACAGACGAGACGGGCCCGCGTGCACACACGCGCCAACACACGTGCACACGCACACGTAACAGTGCAGCCTTTAATAACTGCGGGTCGTCTGGTCCCAGCACCGCGCAGGGCCCTGAAGGGCCAGCCCTGCTCGCAGCTCCTCAACCTCTGCTAAAGTAAACAGGGCTCAACCCGGCGGCAGCGGCAGGGTCTTCTCAGCACCTACCCGAGTCAAAGAAAGGGTGCTCAGCCTCTCATCTCTTTGGTTTGCTGAACTTCTAATGCTGGTGAAATTCTTAAACGAGACATTTTTAGAAGCTTGGACTCCTGGCAGATAAAAATAATGTCTCCCCCTCCACCCTTTTCTCCCCCATCCTAGTTCTAGCTAAGGCAGTGATCAGAGGGGTGCACTGACTTTGGGGTTAGCAGCCATCAGCAGTGGGGTTCCTGGGCTGAAAGTAAATCCCCTTTTAACTGGCCTGGAGACGGAAATAGCCCTGCCTGGGGAAGATGGGGGATTTGCTTTAAATACGTGTAAAGCTGCCTGCTGGGCGGCTAATGGTGTCTGCAGCCAGGCATGGGTGTCTCCGGGCCGTGGGCTCCCCCACCACAAATTGCAGGGCGGCCGGCTTGGGCCACTCCTGTGCGTGCGGGGCCCTGGGTATGATTCCTGGGAGGCAGCTGCCAACTGTGGAGCTCAGCAGACGGTTCGGGGCCTGATTAGTGGGCAGCCCCACCTGCTTTCTGACTGTGCAGAGGCCTGGGTGCCTCCCACACGCACCCACATTTTCCTGCTCCTGGTCTTTCCTTCTGCTGGTCGTCGGCCTGGAGTGCCTCCACTGGCACTTTGAGTTCTGCCTTCAGAGCCCAGGTTTTCTGGTGGAGTGGGGCAGGGATAGGCTGATGGACCTCTTGGAGAGACAGGGCACTCTTTCTCCTAGGCCCACAGGGACCCCTCCTGGAGAGGGGGAAGGTTCAGGCCCAGAGGCTGATGACCTGGACCTCTCCTGGGACCCTAGAACAACAGACCTCTGGCCTGGTCTTGCTGATGACCTGGAGCCCCAGGGTGCCAGCTACAGCCCCCTGCCTACCCAGGAGTCCAAGATCCAGGTATCAGCTAGCTGGGTTCATTCCGAGGCTGTGAGGGAGTGTTCAAGCCTCTCCCAGCTGCTGTGGAAGGTTCCTTGTAGATGCGTCGACCCAGTCTCTGCCTCCACCTCCACACGGTGTTCTCCTGGCATGCAAGTCCATGTCCTGGTTTCCCCGCTTGATAAGGACACCAGTTCTATGGGAATAGGGGCCACCCTAACAACCTTATCTTAACTAATGGCATCTGTGGCAACCCTGTTTCAAACGAGGTCACACTCTGAGGTGTACTGGAGGGGAGGACTTCAGCATATGAATCTGTGGGGGCTGGGGACACCAGTTCAGCCCATAGGAACGCGTACCTGTCAGCGGATTCTTTAATCCAAGGGTCTGCAAACCATAACCTACAAACCTGGCTGCTGATTTGTGTACATAAGGTTTGATTAGCACAAGCCACGTGTGCTTGTGAACGGCTCATCTCTGGCTGCTGTTGTGCTATAACAGCACAACACTGTCTGCTGGAGTCGTTGCAACAGAAATCGCGTGGCCTGCAAAGCCTAAAATATTTACTATCTGGCTTTTGAGAAAAAGCTTGTCAAGCCCTGTTCTAAACTATGAAAACAATGTTGGAGGTTGCTTGATTCACCCACAGAGCCGTTGATAGGGGTGAGGGGAGACGGATGAAATGCAGTCACAGGCAAATTCCTATCTGAGTGAGGAGAAAGCCTTAGGGAACACACCATGGTGGAAACTGTCTTCAGAGAGTAGCAGGCTTGGTTATGAGTTTAAGGAACTGGTGGAATGAGAGTTCAGTGAAACTCTCAAATTCATGAGATAAGAGAATGGATACCATGTTGGTCAATTAAATAACCCAAAGCAAAAGAGAGAAGCAGCAGAGTCAAACAGCAAAAATAAAGACGGCAAGAGTCAGCTCAAATGTATTCAAGTTCACACCAAATGTAAAGCGCCTGAATTCCTCTGCAAAAGGCAGAGAAGGTCCTGCCATAGCTGCTGTTAAAAATAATAACAAAATCTGTTCTTTTTTTAACAAATACATTGTTCAGTAGAATTAAGTAAGGGTGAAGCAATAATGGGTGGTTGAAAAATAAAGGAGTGGCCAAGAGATGCCGAGAAGCCGCCACCTAAAAGAAGAAAAGAGCGAACAGGGAGATCAGGGTTCGTATCCACACTGAAGCTCAGATAAGACCACCGTGAATGAGATCAGGCACTGTTAGAAGACTTGGCTCTAATGTTTAAGGCATCAGACAACATAAAATATTTAAGCAAAAACTACTGGAAATCTACAAGGACAGGAAGGTTAAATATGATAATAGGAGGAGATTTAATGTGCCTCTTCCAGAACAGGACAGTTCTAGTGGGCACAAAATAAGTGAGGACATGGATGGTTAAATATTATTATCATGAGAAATTTTAGATTGTAACAGTAATTTGAAATAACTCCTATTCTTGTTGTATATAGCCACGTAACAAACCATCCACAGATCTAGCACCTTCAAAATAGGCATCACGCCTGAGCTGGCCAGTGTGCACTCTGGCAGGGCTCAGTGGGGCGACTCATCTCCACTCTGTCAGCTGGGGCTGGAGGTCCACAGTGTTGTGCCACTGTGGCTGGTCAGGCTCCTG
The DNA here is from genome assembly GCA_004027835.1 of Alouatta palliata. NCBI lineage: Eukaryota > Metazoa > Chordata > Mammalia > Primates > Atelidae > Alouatta > Alouatta palliata. Next base: position 32,848 of record PVKV010018048.1, on the reverse strand, counting down.
TTCCTCAGGGCCTCCCCAAGGCTACATGGATTCCTTACATCTCAGTTCCAGAAATGAACAGTCCAGGAGACAGGCAGTGCCAGGGACTGCAGAACCACCTGGCCGTATTCTCTTGATGCAGAGCCCAGGTTCAACTGGGGAGGACTGGCAAAGAAGTTCAGGACTGTGCTTTAAAACCAGCACTCTAACTTAGAATCCTGATAATGGAGTGATTTGTTCCCTTACATCCGCAGAACGCTTACAAAACCAACCATTCATGTGGCCATGATCAAATCTAACCTACCTCAAGAAATTGAGATTTAACTGGCCATGCTCTCTGATCAAAACCCAATATCATGAGAAATAAATGATAAAAGATTGAGGAAGAAAAAACTCTCAACTATTTGAGAATTAAGAACACTCTCCTGAATAGCCAGAAAGAAGAGGAGATGAAGGTGGGAGTGTGGGCCGAGTAGGACATGATGAGACTGAGGCCCCTCTGCCTACCCCAGCCCACACGTCACTCCAGCTGTCCCCTAGCCCTGACTGCAGATGCTTTCATTTTGTAAATTCCGTGCCGGTGCCCGCCTCACTCACTGGTAACTCCACTGCGTTTGCAAACGTTGTCCCCTACATGGATTGAAATTCATCTATTGCCTGAAAAGAATAAAGTATGTGCATTGCAGGTTGTGTAAGCACACACATTTATTGAGTGCCTCCCAGGTTCTCACCCCTTGCCAGGTGATGGATTGACTCCGTGTGCTGGGGGTCTCAGGGCGGGGGGCCCACAGAGTTTTTGCTTCACCAGAATCTGCTGATCAGCCTGGTTTGGGGCAGAGATTAGGTGGCCAGCCTGTGGGCACTCTGCCTAGCGCCATCTGCCTCTCCCACCCTGGGCAGGTGTCGGGTGGCCGCCGCACCCCGTGTCCGCCTCCTGACCTTGAGAACACCCAGGTGCTGGAGGAAGTGGGCCGTGCTCGGGAACCCCCACCCCTCCAGCTCGTGCAGCGAGCTGGGTCCCAGGGCTGGAGGCACCTCATTAAACCGCCTGAAACGCGTGTAACCCTAGTCAGCCCCAGTAACGCACCGGCAGTATATGTGAGATTAAAATTACCGAGAGGCCCCCTCTCCTCCCCACCGTGGGTGGGCGGCCTTCATGCAGAGGCCAAGGCCCGGAAGCCAGCAGTCCTCGGAAAGATTTGGCCCCAATGATAATGGGCCCAGGAATGTGTTAGGCCCTGGGTGTGGTCCCAGTCCCTTTCTGAGCTAACCCCTCCCGAGCTATACCCACACACGGGCCGGCTGCCTTGAGTGCCTCCTGCTCAGACCCAGGCGAGGCACATGCGTGACAAATGTCGGGAGTTTGCAGTTACTCCCAGAGCTGCAGACAAGGGGCAAGGTGGGGATGGAGGCACTGACTCAGCAAGAGGGGTCACCTGAGCCTTGGCCTGCAGGGAGGGTTTGCTCAAGATGTGTCTCTTTAGCAAAATATTGCACTTTCTTCGCTCTCTGAAAGCCCACCAGGCAGTCTTCCCAGAGGTGCTTCCTGGAAGCCCGTGGAGAGGATGCATTCCACACCCAAGGCCTTATGGAATCAGCCCCTGGGCCTGGAAGGTCGCTGGGAAATGTGTGAACATGGCTCCCCTCAGGCTAGGGGTGGACGCAGGCCCGGGGAGGAGCAGGAAGGCCTGGATCTCGTCAACACCCCGAGTACGCCCTGTGGCTACTTGGACGTAGAGCACGGGGCAGGGGGAGGGCCAGCTCCTAAGGTTTTAGCCTCCCAAGAGTCTCCCCAGACAGCCCACAGGGGACACTAGGCCTCACGCCGCCTGTTCTAGATGGTATCTGGGACGGGGGGACCAGACGACAGCTGTCGCTCACTCGCAGGGCCCGGCTGCCCGGTGGATGGTAACAGCCGTCCCCGTGACAGCAAGGCCCTTGCCTCTCTTGCTCCCCAGGGAGAAGGGACGCCCGGGCAGCTGGCCGGTGGGGCTAGTTCTTGAGGGAAAGCATCCCTGTTACTCCCAGAGTCACCCCAAAGTCATTAACCGGGAGACAGGCACACAGAGCAGCTGGCCACCATGACTCTGAAGGTCAGAGATGGCCGGCGGCTGAAGGAAGGCCTGTGGTTGGGGCTCTCCTGCCCCCTTCCTGGGCAGGGGCTCCTTCCTCCCTCTGTCTCTGGGGTCCCATGGGAAGTCAGGGTGGGGCCTGGAGTGTGGCTTCCGCTGGCTTCCTGGGTGTGTCTTCCTGCAGGCCCAGGACCCCTAAAGTGTTCCAGTGACTTCAGGGAGGAGGAGCCAGACCAGGTGGAGCTCTTGAGGTACCCTGCAGGGGGATGGCAGAGTCCCAAACACGGGGGAGGGAAGTATGTCCACCCTGGGGGGAATAGCATGTCAGACAGCGGCGAGGGAGAGTGATGTCCAGCCTTGGGGAGCAGGGGGATGATGTCCACCCTGGAGGAACAGAGAGGGGTGGTGATGTACAGGGGCTAATGTCCAGAGTGGGGGTGTGCAGGTCTTTATGGGCCCCTCAGCCTCCCCTTCCACACCCCGAGTACAGCACCCACAAGGCAGGTATCTGGGGGAGACGCACCTGTCCCCTGCCTGAAGTTTCTCAGCAGGCTTTTAGGCACAGGGTGGGTAGTGAGCTGGTCTCAGCACTGGGCTTGCAGGTGGAGAAAGCTTTAGAGTGCTCAGACTTTACGGTACTCGGACTTTAGGGTGCTCTGGGGGAGACCAGGACAGAACTGCAGGAAAGGAGGGGTCCTAGGCAGAGGCAGAGGCAGCAGTGGATAGGGGAGGGCTTCACAGCGGGGAGGTGAGGCTGAGCGGCGCCCTGCGGGACAGACAGGAATTCTCAGGCTAGAGCTGTGGACAGGTAGGAACTTCTATAGCCAGGAAGGCCAGGTGACGCGGGGGGGCTCCAGGCAGCCGGGCCAGCACGGGACAAGGCGTCAGGTCAGCGGGGCTCTCCTATGTGAGAGTCTCTGCCCCACCTGTGCTCAGACCCTGCCCCCCAATGATAAGATCGCTTCCCTCTTGAGCACATGGAACCCCACCTTCCCTCTACCCCATTATTCCCATGGTGTTTCCACAGGCCCAAGCCACTGTTCTCGTTTCGCCCTTTCCACAGCCCTAGGAGGTGGGCATTGCTTGTTCCCCCGTTTTACAGATGTGGATGCTGAGCTCAGAGTGGCTGAGCTGCTCGTCCAGGTCCCCTGCCTGGGATGGGGCTGCCACCAGTGTCCTCACCCCAGCCCGCTCCTGTCCTGCACCCATCTTCCTCTTGCTTAGCCATCCTTTCTCTTGCTAATGTGTGGGACAGGGGCTCTGAGGGGGCCTGGCCGAGGTAGCAGGTACCCCCTACCATACTTCCAGTGCCAACCCTGGCTGCCTGGAGCCAGCTGTGCAGGGGCGCAGAGGCCCTCCCCTCCGAGGAAGTGGACCTGTTCCAGGCTACCTTGGGTGGCTGGGGTCTTGAGCAGCCAAGGATTCAGGCGGCCAGGGCCTCGGCAAGGACATGGAGGGCCCCCACTCAAAGTCACAGACTGCATGTTCCATGGGACCTGGGGAAGCAGCCTGGCAGAGGGCTGCAGCCCCAGAGTAACAGGCCGGCTGAGTGTGGCACCCTAGTTGTGCCCGAAATAAGGGGACACTTGGCAGGGGAGGAGCTGTGGCAGGGTAGGGTCAGCTCCCCAGCAGCAGGGCCGGGACGGGGCAGGGTCAGCCTCCCAGCAGTAGGGCCGGGACAGGGAAGCCGGACCCCGACTGTGTCACCCTCGGCACAGTGGCTTGTGCACCTTACGTGGGCCTGGCTGGCCCCACTGTGGTGGCTGCCCCAGGCCAGGCTACATTAGGCAGGGTGGGGGACTGGTGCTCCCCGGGGGGTGGAGGCGAGGGGGGTGGCTAGTGTGGACTGAGGGCCCCAGCTGTGCCCAGCACGTCACCGGGGGGCCCACAGGCTCTCAACACAGGCTGGCGGCTGGGAGCAGCTGGCCACAGGCAGGCCCTGGGACAAAGGGCGCTTTGAGCTGCCTGAGTGCCTGCATCGCCCTCCGGCCAGCTGACCCTCCCGGGAGCGCGAGGCTGGCTCTCTCTGTGGCTTATCAGGGCTGGGCTGGTGTGGAGTTGGAACAGCTGGCCCCAAAGCCCGCCAGGCGGGCTCTACGCTGTGGGGACCACTGCCCCCACAGGGAAGCGCCTGGCTCAGCGCAGGCCCAACCTCTCTCTTCCCAGCAATGGGGCGGCGGCGGGGGGGGACAAAAACCTAACCCCGGGTCCCTACAGCACCCCCAGCCTACCCCTGTGTCCACCCCCTCTCGGCCTAATAAGGCCATATTGTCTCCTAAAAAGTGTGAACACTGATCTCCGTCTTTTCGGGGGGTGGGGGAGTTCCTGGCTCCAGTGGAAGGTCCCCAGGCCTAAGTCTACAGGGGCGCCTAGGAGGCTGGCTGGGTTTCTGCATCCTTGACCCTGGCCCCTTCCATGAAGCTCAGCTCTGATCCTTGGTATTTAATCTTCATCTTCCAGCCTCTTTAAAATTAATTTTCCTTTAAAGAGATTGTAGAGCAGTAACATCAGAGACACCAAAATAGACAAAGGAGATAATAGAAGAGTAATGTCAGAGACACTAAGTCCCCACGATAAGGGTCTGTGAAGCTTCCTTTATTGTTTAGTAAAAAAAATCTATGTATTTCATCCAGAAAGACAGGATGTGCGCGCAGCTGGTCAGAACCAGTTATTTCAGGCTGCCTTGCGAACTTTCCCATGTGATTGATTGGCGCAGGGACCTTCTCTAGGGTCCTAAATCATGTGGTTCCGGCAGCCTGGAACTTCTAAACACATTGAACCCAGAAAATCTTCGCAATGATGCAGATTCGCCGACTGATAAGAGCAGAACAATAGGTCAGATGGCCGGGCCGACCTTCAGCCTTCTCGGAGAGCGGCATGGCTGGTTGCAACACGTTTAAGCCAATGTGTGACCTTTCCCCCTCTGTGGGCTCGGAGACTAAAAATCCCAGATAAGCACCTGCTTTGCTAAACCCTTGCTGGCCCTCCGGCTTTGGGCAGATCTCCTGTTTGTGCCGCGGTAACCCCACAACACCGGAAACCAGCATGGGGCCGGCCTGCATGCCGGGCCGTGCGTCTCCTTCTGTGTGACCTTGAGCTTCCATTTTCCTTCTGCACCACACACTGACTTCCTCTGGGTTGAGGGTGAGGGTTCCAGTGTCTGTCTGCCAGAGGACAAGATTTCAGTCTCAACAGCGAAGCCGTCAGAGGCGGTGACTGTGCCTTGGGGTATCCTGCTGGCACCCAGGACCCTCTGTGAAGGATGGCACTGAGATTCATTCAACACGTCTTGTCAATGTTCCGATGAAACAAGATTAGGAGGAATTTTACGACTTCCCCGTGTTTTCCAGCTCGGCCCTTTGCACGGCCTGGTATTTGTTTTTTTTTGCCTTCATCCTGAGAGGGCTCAAGGTCTGTGTGCCATTTTGCAATTGACAAATGGCTTGTGCTTAGCTATTTTGTTTAATGCTGAACTAACAATAGTCAGTGAAGATTAAGAACTAAAGGCTCAAGGACAGCTGCGGATGACCGCAGCTGGAGTGAGGCAGATACTCAGGCCGCTGGGGGGCCCTGAAGGCTCGCAGAATCCTTTCGGGACACCTGGGCAGTGGGAGCCCAGGTGAGTGACCGCCGTGGGCCAGGGCCCCTACAGGCGCTCATTTCAGCATCAGAGAACACACGTAATCTTAAAATTCAGCGTTTCAACCACTTCACCGCATGCAATGGTAGCATTTAGTACATTCCCAAGATGGTGCAACCAACACGTGTCCCCAGTTCCGGAACTTTTTCATCACCTCAAAAGGAAAATCATCCCCTTTCCCCTTCTCCTGGTTCCTGACAACCGCGTTCTTTTTTAACAGTATGGTGAAATATAGGGCCAGACAAAGTGACTCACGCCTGTAATCCCAGCACTTTGGAAGGCCGAGGCAGGCAGATCACCTGAGGTCAGGAGTTTGAGACCAGCCTGGTCAACATGGTGAAACACCCTCTCTTCTAATAATACAAGAAAATCAGCCAGGTGTAGTGTGGTGCCCACCTGTAACCCCAGCTACTCAGGAGGCTGAGGCAGGAGATCACTTGAACCCAGGAGGCAGAGGTTGCCGTGAGCGGAGATGGTGCCACTGCACCCCTGCCTGGCAAGAGTGAGACTCTGTCTCAAAATAAAATAAATAAAATAGAAATATATTTTACCATTTTAACGCTTTTTAAGGTCACAGTTCAGTGTGACCATCACCACCATGCAGCTCCAGAACTTTCTTCATCCCGCAAAACTGATGAAACTGTGTCCCCATTAAACACTCACTGCCCGCTGCCCCTTCCCAGCCCCTGACACTCACCGTCTGCTTTCTACCTCTGTGAATTTGATGACTGTGGCCACCTCATGTAAGTGGAATCAGATAGCATTTGTCCTCGTGTGACTGGCTCATTTCACTGAGCCTAATGTCTTCAGGGTTCCTCCGTGTTGCTGCCTATGTGAGAATTCTCTTTCTCTCTAAGGCTGAATTCCATGTCACTGTATGGAGGGACCACGTCTTCCATCGACGCGTTGGGGGACCCTGGGCTGCTCCCTCTGTTTGGCTTTTGTGAATGTGCTGCCATGGACATGGGTGTGTGTGGCTCTCCTTTAAAGAGGCTGGAGACAGACTCTAGAGCGGAATTGCTGGGTCATACGGTAACTCTATTTTTTTTCTGGCATATTATTTGAATAGACTGTTAGAGCAGTTTTAGGGTCACAGCAAAATCGGGTGGCTGTCATTCCATGTTTTCATGTGTCCCACGGCAGCGGCAGCGTTCTCCATTTACCCCAGCGGTGCACGAGGCCGCGACTTCTCCGGATCCTTGGGAGCACTCATCACTCTGTTAGGGGTGGGAGCCACCCTCGCAGCTGAGAGACAGCACTTCGCTGTGGTCTGGTTGTGCGTTTCCCTGATGATTAGTGGCACTGAGCGCCTCTCCGTGGGCCTGTTGGCCATCTGTGTATCTTCTCTACAGAAACGACTGTTCAAGTCCTTGGCCTATTTTTAAAAATTAAGTTGCTAGGAACTTTGTTTTTTTGTTTTAAATGATTAAATCACACAAATAATACCCCCGAGAGCCAACTTGTAACATGCCCCAGGAGGAACATGGATTCACACTTGTGGAACGGAGCTGGGGGTACAGGGTGGGATGGCCAGCTTGTGGGCAGGACCCATGGCCTATCTTGTTTTGGGGGGCAAGGACCCAGAAACAGATCTGCTTCCAGGCCTTGCCAGAAAAGCACACAGTGGAACGAATGGGTCCCCTGTGGAGGGGCAGGGGCCTCAGCCAGGGTTTCTTCCCACTTCACCTGTCTTTTCTGTTGCTTCTGTGACAGTGTCTCGGGGAGGGGCAGAACCCACAGGGTTTGACTTCCTGACCCTGAACATCCTCGTCCCCGGCTCCTCTCTAGGTCTGGAGGAAGGGGCGTGCTGCGGTCCTGTCGGCTCTTGTGCGTGCACCCACCTTGGGGCTGTGTCACACCCACACCCTCCCTCTAGGCCAGACTCAATTCTCCAGCTGCCCAGCTGCCCCCTGGATGACCACCAAGGCAGAGGCAGGGTGGCTGGTGGGGCTGGCGGCCATGTGAGGCCCAGGCCTATCTTCCCTGCCTCACCCCACAGGGTCCAGACACCTCCCTCTCCCTCGGCGGGGCTGGCGGCTCTGGAGCCCCTCTCCGGTGCCTTCTCCTTCCCAGGGCCGCATTCACAGCCTGGGGTCCTCATCTCATGTCTAGGTCCCCTTTGCCAAGGGTCCTTCAGCCTTTGGCCTGCACCCACTCATCTGGCAGTAACACGGCCGCTTCCAGAACGACCGCTGTGCCCATGTGGCCCCCCGTGGGTATCTATGCATGAGAGTGGTCAGCCCTCCAAGGCAGGCCTGGCCTCTCCTGCCGTGTTCAGTCCCACACCTGAGGATGCCTGTACCTTGTCCCGGGGGGCTCTCTCTGCCATGGACACCCGCCTTCCCTCCCCTAAGCTGCGGGTGCCCTGATCTCTCCCAGCCTGACTTTCCTTCTCCGTAAAATGTGAACAGAGGCCACCACCCTGTGACGCTGGTCTGTGTTTGTTCTGTGCACGTCTCTGTGCCCAGCCCTGAGGCCCCTTTGTCCATGAAACCTTCCGCAGCCAGGAGGCGGCCTTGCTTTAGTCTGAAGGAGAGTGACCAGGGAGGGAGGGGCCTCTTTGTCCCCTTGGTCTGTTTGCGGTCTCAGTGGAGACCAAGGCCGGCTCTTCTCCTCGTATCTGTGGGGCAGGGCTCAGGGCCGCACTCCATCAGCGTCCCAGGGCACTTCATCCTTGACCCGGGGGGCTTGCTGGCGCCACATAGATCTTGTGACAGGCGCTTTGTGGGGCTGGATGATGCTGGGTGCCCCTCAGAGGCCCTGGGGCTGGCCCTGTGATCAGTCGGGGAGTCAGCAAACACCCCTGGTTCTGCCTGTGTGGTGGATGAGGCTCTCAGAGGGACTGGGGCTGGGGCTGGGGCTGGGGGTGCTGAGCTGGCCTGAGAAGGGTGGGGGAACCCAGGGGGCAGAATAGGGGAGGGAGAGAGCACTCTAGACACAGAGCCCTGAGGAGGCAGGGGCGCCCCAGGCATGGGGAGCACCTGGGGCCTGTGGGAGGCTCTGGGGGAGACTGGGCTGTGAGCCCCTGGGAAGGAGGCCTCAGGGACAGCCCTAGACTCCCACCCTTAGTGTGGAGAGCAGGAGCTATGGCAGTTGCTTGAGAAAGGGAGGCAAGGGAGCAGTAATGAACGCTTGCAGGTTCTGGGGAAGAGCTTGAGGCCTCTTTAGTTCACCTTTGGAACTTAGGGCCAAGTCGGCAAATACAGATGAACCCAGAGTGAGGAGGGTGGCTAGGGCATCACCCATCTGGGGTCTAGACTGCTGGAGCCAGGGGGAGGCAGGCCTGCCATTCTGTGTGCCTGCTTTAGATTAGGGATATGGTCCCCTGAATTGGGAATGGGCCACGGCATGGACCCATTCCCTGGACCACCCCTCCTCCCTGTTCCCAGATGAGTGTTAGCAACCTGGGGTCTCGCCGCGGCCTTGGCCCCTGGTGTTGTCCCGCACAGCCCAGGAAAGCGTTTGAGGCTGATGGTGGTGGAGATAGTTTTATCTCTGAGCAAACATTCCATCTGGCTGTTTCCAGCCTAGAGATGGTGAAGGGACTTTTCCTTGGCTCCTTCCTGGCCTGCCAGCAGCACCACCCTAATTAACTGGACAAGCGCGGCCTCCCCAGCCACGGGACCTTGCACCGCCTTCCCACATCCAGCCAGATTTGGGGATCAGCATTGTTTTTAATTAATCCTACCACCGTGTCCCACAAGGCAGGAGTCCTGCCATCTCAGAAGGCCAGCCTCTAAATAGGTTCCCTGAGTGTGAGGTCAAGAGAATGTTAGAAGGACATGCAGCTACCCACAGCAAGCCCCAATGGTTGCTTATTTATTTAAAGGTATGACTTAAGACACATTTAGCACTTCAGGCCTGCCTGGACATGGCTGGAGAAGGTATTTAAGTAATTTTTAAAGTACATCAAAACAAGGTTGGGCACGGTGGCTCACGCCTGTGATCCCAGCACTTTGAGAGGCTGAGGTGGGTGGATCATCTGAGGTCAGGAGTTCGAGACCAGCCTGGCCAACGTTGGCAAAACCCCATATCTACTAAAAAAAAAATTAAAAAAAAAAAATTACAAAAAATTAGCCAGGAGTGATGGTGTGTGCCTGTAATCCCAGCTACTTAGGAGGCTGAGGCAAAAGAATCACTTGAACCTGGGAGGTAGAGGTTGCAGTGAGCAGAGATCATGCCACTGCACTCCAGCCTGGGTATCTCAAAACAAAAATTAAAAATTAAAATAAACTGCATCTAAACAAGAGAAACCCTGCTAAGGGCCAGTCTGCTGGGTGGCACATGGGTGAGCAGAGCTGGGCTGGGAGCTGCGATGCCTCCCCACCGAGGCCACCAGGGGTTGGACGAGCCGGCCTCCATGCCGCCATGGGCACTGTCTCAGCTTCGGGGACTCGGAGCTCCGTGTTTCTGTGGCCTTTTTCATGATGACCAAACACAGGCAGGCATTACTGTGTCCAGGCCCGCTTCCCTACAGGGCAGGTTCTCAGAAGCAAAAACCGACGAGACAGAGTTCCTGCTACCAGAGAGCTCTAGGACAGCTCTTTGGAATATTCATTCATTTCCTCCTTCATTGGTTCATTCAGTATGTCTATGTTGAGCACTGGCCAGAGAAGGTGCTGTCCTGGGGCCTGGGAAATGGGGGTGGATAAGACCAAGGTAGCCTCTTTCCTAAGGAGCTCGGCCAGACCTCAGCCAAAGCGCCTGTCCCCAGAAGCTGAGGACAGAGGTGGGACGTGAACCCCCCATGAGGCCACGGAGCCTGCAAGTGTCCAGATGCTTTACCTCACACCCCCGCCATCTCCCGTATGCACCCAACTGCACACACCCTCACCCCTGAAGGATCTGACACCATGAGCCAAAAACATTTTTGCAAAAGGAAAGCAGCTAAGTTCCCACTGTGTCTCCTCTTAGCCATTGGGCTTGCCCCAAACACGTGCCGATGGTGGATCATTCTGTCCTAATTAATAACATTTGGGAGCCAGCGATGACAGTGTCCAGCTGACCACTCATAGTGGACGCCCTGGTGGGGGCGTGGCACGGGAACAAGGCGAGCCACCATCACCCAGTGGGAGCAGAAGCCCCTCCTCGGCCCAGCCTCTGAGGGAAGACAGGTGGGGGTTCGCCAGAAGCAAGCCTGAGATGCCATATGCCTGTGGTTTCGTGGCTTTGTGTGGCTAGCACCTTCCACACGTGGGGGCTGGTTTCATCTTCCAGCCTCACATGCCTTCCCTGAGGGCCTCCCCTGCACCCCGGCTGCCAGGATGCTGGGCGCAAGCCTGCAGGCGGCCGCTGTGCTTTCAGCGTCACAGCGGGCTACATACACTTCACACAAAAGCTGCATTTGGGCAGTAAGTCCCCACCCATGCCCGCTGAGCCTGCCGCTGCTGCATCCACACTTTACAGCCAAGGACACTGAGGCCCAGGTTCCCACTTCTGTGCCTAGAAGGTGGAATCCAGCTCTGAGGGTCTTCTTCCCACTCCTCCAGGAACCTCTGCCCTCTGGTGTCGGTGGAGTTGAGGAGGCGTGGGGGTGTGGAGGGGGCAGATGACTCCCCGTAAAGGCAAAGTGGTCCAGAGGCTGCCCCCACCCCAGGTACACCAGGCTCAAAGACCAGCTGTGAGGCTGCCTGGGGCTGGATCTGGTGGGAAAGTGCTTCTCACGGAGGGTCCCCGGGGTTCCTGGTATGGGGCCCCCTCTAGCCCAGGCGGGGGTCCTGGCATGGGGCCTCCTCTGCCCAGGTAGGCCTGGCCTGAGCGCTGCAGCCTCACCTGGGTTTCACTGCCTGTGGACGTGAGCTTAAGCTGCTCGGCCCTCCAGGGTCTCTGTGCATGGTCATCACCATCCCTAAGGGGCCAGGACCTGGGCCTGCTGTTCTCGGGGTATCCTTCAGCGGAGGCTCCCAGTGTGGCTGGGTCTCAACAGGTCGCAGGGTCTGAGGCCGCTCAAGGCCGAGCATGCCTGCAGTGAGCACCCTGCTCTGTCCCTGCAGGAGATCGTGCTGGTGGTGTTCTTTGGGACAGAGTACATGGTCCGCCTCTGGTCGGCTGGCTGCCGCAGCAAATATGTGGGCCTCTGGGGGCGGCTGCGCTTTGCCCGGAAGCCCATTTCCATCATCGGTGAGTCATGCCTGCCCTGTGGAGGTCACGCCCAGGTTTCCAGACCAGGAAGGACCCCCATCAGATGGAGTCCCCTGAGGACTGGGAAACCCCAAGGCCAGCAGTGGGGTGACTGCCCGGAACCCAGAACAGGAGTGTTCACAGCCCCCCGCCACCTCTGCACTAAGACGTTGATCATGGCTTTGGGGGTGGGGGTTGGTCCCTTGCAGATTCCCACGAGCCTCACAGCCCAACAGAGCTTCACAGTGGGCCACTCGCCCTCGGTGGCCTGAGAACCGTGGTCCAGGCCTGAGGCTCTGCCCTTTCTAGCCCCTTGCAGGGCTCAGCACAGGGCCCAGCCTGGGCTGGAGGCTGCATGTGGCCAGGACAGGGGTTGGGTCTCCCAGTTTAGGTGCTGCCTGGCTCCCTATTCAAGGTGTTCCCATGTCCCCGGTCATCAGGGCCTAACCTGCCTAACTGGCAAGCCCCTTCCCTAGACAAGAGCAGGGGATGTGGTCTTTCCTGGAGCCCTGGCTGGTGATAACACGACAAGCTACCTCTCCCCTGTACCCCACAGACCTCATCGTGGTCGTGGCCTCCATGGTGGTCCTCTGCGTGGGCTCCAAGGGGCAGGTGTTTGCCACGTCAGCCATCAGGTGCGTCTGTGCTGTGAGCTCTCCCTGCTGCGCCGACCCGCCCCGAGCACCCCTCCTGAGCCATGGGTGGTCTCACGCCCCATCTGCCTTGCTCTGATGCAAGGTGCCCTGGTGCCTGCTGCCCCTGGGGACACTGAGCCGTGTGCTGGGGTGGGTGGAGCAGGCAAGTGTGGAGGGCACGGCTCAGACTGGAGATGCCTCAGGCAGCCCTGGGCTCTGGCCCAGCACCAGCGCCTCTGAGCTGCGAGGACTTCGGTGATAACCTGACCATTTGGGCACACAACCTGCTCATTTGTAAACTGGGATGACCCAAGGGGCTCCCCTGGAAGGCAGTCTGGGGACTGAGGGAATCTGGACGTACCTTGCCGGCCCCCAGCCCCAGCCCTATGTGAGCAGATTCAGAGCAGGCTCTGGGGGGCTGTGCCTAGGAGGGAAATTCCAAGGCCCCTGTCGGGACGGAGGTACACCCAGCCTCCCCACCCAGAGTGGGCACCCAGCAAGGACAGGGACACCCATGCCATCGGCCCCCCCAGGCCTGGAGTGGACGCCTGAGCCCAGCCTTGCTCCCTCAGCCCCACACCGTCTCCTTCCCAGGGGCATCCGCTTCCTCCAGATCCTGAGGATGCTGCACGTGGACCGCCAGGGGGGCACCTGGAGGCTCCTGGGCTCTGTGGTCTTCATCCACCGCCAGGTGCGTGGCCTGATTTGGGGGTGCAAGGCCCAGGGTGGGGCAGGACGGAGGGGGCCGAGCAGCCCACACTAGGACGACTTGAGATGCGCTGTGGCCCTGGGTGCCCAGGCTCAAGGTTCTGAACAGGGCCCAGGATCTCAGAGCGAGCCCCGGCCTAAGCCTGGCTGGGGTTCTCCACCCCCACTTGGTGCCAGTGACCCTGGCCTGCAGATGGATGATGTGTTCACCTTTGAGTTGGGGGCAAACGAAACGATAGAAACGCAAAACTCAGGCAAATCAAGAACCCAGGCAGGGGGCCCACCAGCACCCCTTTCCTGAGGGCTGCGCCCAGACAGGCTCAGGCTGCGCCAGCCCCTGTCTCTGTTGGGTGAGGGTCCTCTTCCTCGCCCTGAGGATCTGCTGGGTCCTGATCCACTCTGGTTCTGTCGTGTGGCGGGAAAGAGAGCCAGGCAATCAGTGGAGTCTGCACCAGCCCAGACGGTGGGCCTAGGGTGACCCCAGGGCTGAGCCTCACTCTGGGGGTAAACCCCACCAACCGCTTACCAGGGTTGGGAGGAGCAGGTTATACGGAAGCCGGCCCTGTGCCTGGGCACCATGCCGGAGCGTCATAGACACGCCCGCGGCGCCTGGAGCCCAACACCATCTGTTTTCTGGCCTAGGAGCTGATAACCACCCTGTACATCGGCTTCCTGGGCCTCATCTTCTCCTCATACTTCGTGTACCTGGCTGAGAAGGACGCGGTGAACGAGTCGGGCCGCGTGGAGTTCGGCAGCTACGCAGACGCGCTGTGGTGGGGGGTGGTAAGTCAGAAACTCACAGGCAGTGGGGTGGGGGCGGCCCGGGCTGAAGAGGGGGCAGGACACCGGGGCCCTGGTGTCTCGAGACGGCAGGCCTTGCTGGCGGGGGCTTCTCACCTGCACGCTCACGGGCCCCTGTCCACACACCTGCGCCTGGAGCTGCCGGCACGGGTCCCCGCGCTGTCAAGTGCTCTGGCATAACCATCCTGAAGTTCTGAACATCTCGTCCTTGATTCTGAGGTTTGAGTGGCGAGAAGACCGAGGGATCACTGGAGCACGTGTCGGGGGCTTAGCGGTCTCGGCTTCTCCATGGCCCTGCTCCCGCCGACATCCTAGGCTCCCTGTTTCCTGCCTCCACCCCAGCCGTCACCCTGGCAGGGCTCCTAGAGGATGAGGTCAGACACATGCCTCACGTGTCTCTGAGGGTCCACACAGGCCCTGTGAGTGCCCCTGTTCCCAAGGAGCCAGACATGAGACAGCAAACAGGAAAGGCCATGATGGCTCAAGAGACCCCAGGAGAGAGCAGAGAGCTCCTGTGGGTCCAGTGGACGCTGGGCCTGCAAATTCTGAGCCCTGTGCAGTGACGACCTAGGTGCAGCTGTGCCCAGGGGGAGCAGGGACCCGGCCTGTAGGCCCAGAGGCTGCCCCTGGCTGCGAAGTGGGTTCCAGCCACCTAGAGTGGCCCAGGAGCCTTGGGGAAGCGGGTGTGGGCAGGCAGATCCCGCACAGGAACGCCAGCCACCCAAGCTCGGTGAGGCTGCACAGGAGGGGTGGGGCTGGGTGTCAGGCCAAGTCTTCGGGGCTTCCTGGAGGGAGTCAGGCTTGCCTGTGGGAGAGGGAGAAGTTCCAAGGAGGTGCAGGAATCAGGGCGTGTCCTCTGAGCTTCAGGCTCCCCGAGTCCCATATCACCTGCATGTAGGCCCAGCAGCGGTTTCTCATAGCTCAGAGGATGCTGAGACATTTTTAGGGGCAGGCCCAGCTTGCCAGTGTCCCTCTGGGAGTTAGTGGCTGCCTTCAAATCCTTCTGTGAAAACTGGCTTTTATATACACGTGGAGCTTGAGGGTTGCTTCTGGGGGAAACGTGTGGGTACCCCGAGGGGAGCAGCTGGCTAGAGGCTAGAGTGCAGGGAGGGGTGACGGCAGCCCATCTCCTCCCACAGCTGTAGGGCCGGGTGAGCCATCCAGAGGCCACCAAGGCCCAGGGTGGCACCATCACACCCTGGGGAGCGGCCCTGCGTGTGGTATAGGAAACCCAAGCGCTGAGGTGACGGGGTGCCCCCTGCTCCACCGCCACAAGCCCACCCCGAGTCTGCCCTCATCTCCTGCCCTCTGGGCTCACTCGGCCCAAGAACAGGTCATAGGGGATCATGGTAGCAGCAGGGGCTGGGGGCTGGGAGGAGGCCACTGAAGCCCGTACAGGGTGGGAGCCAAGGCCTGGGGGCCACACGGGGGCTGGAGCTGGGGGCGGGCAGCACAGCCATGGGAAGCACATGGTGGCAGTGCCAGGACCCAGCCTGTCTGCCTTGAGTCCTCCTTCCAGAAAGGACCGGCCTCGCTGGCTCTCGGGCCCCCCTGCCACCCTCAGAGTGCACCTGGGCAGGACAAGAAGGCGCCCGGTGGCTCCCCAGCCAGGCACGTGCCCCTGCGATCGCTGTGCCCCCTCCCTCCCCTCTGCCTTTCCCGGTGAGGACAGACACCCAGCAGTGGCTCCTGACGTAGGCCGAGTCAGCAGGTTTTCTGGAAGCTTCCAAAGTGCCTGACTGCTCAGAGAAGGCAGAGGCATGCTGACACAGCTCCTGGGTTGGGGCAGGCCCCGGTTTCGGCCTCTGCCTGCCTTCCTGGGGGCCTCTGTCCCCGAAGGCCCCAGTGTGGCAGGCCTGAGCAGGTTTGGGCAGAAGGGCCCAGCCCCCCGGCGGGAGCCCGCCGGCAGTGAGTGCAGATGGGGCAGGGCCTGCTCAGGGACGGACTGCCCAGAGCCAGGAGAGTTCCCGGGAGGCTGGTGGCGAGGTGGGCAGCGAGGAGCCAGCGGCGCAGCAGAAGCCAGTGGGTGCTGGCCCCAGCACGGCTGATAAGCGGTGCCCAGCCTTCGGTGCTGGCCTGCCTGCCTTCCCGGCCGCCCGCTGGAGCTGTGGGCAGCAGACGCTACCCCCAGCCCCCCAGCCCCCCAGCCCCCCAGCCCGCGGCAGAGCGGCCCTCCCACTCCCACACCTGTGCAAACATCCGCCCGCTGGCCGGGAACACGGCCCCTTTGTGCCCGGCTTGGCATCAGTGCCCCGGCCCGCACTGTCAGCTGCAGCCCGAGCCTCGGCCATCGCGCCCTGGCCTGGCCATTGTTCCCGCCAGGCCCTGCGCCCCTGGTCGCCCTGGGCCCCCCGCCGCCCGGGGCTCCGGGGCAAACAGCTCCCATTCAGCTGCCCTGCAGCTGTCGTGGGGAGCGGCGCCTGAGGCCTGAGTTATGGGCTGTGTTCCTGGCGTTTCTCGGACAAACAGAACTTGAGAAACGCAAGAAGGGGCAGCCCAGATGGGGGCTTTTAAGCCAGTTTGCCAATTCACAACTGCGCCCTGAGTAGTTGTTTTGTTCAGCTCCTTTGTCCTGGCTTCCTTTACCCCACGGGGAGTGAAGTTCAGCCCACGTGGGTCCGTCGGGGCTGCCACAGGCCCTTACCAGGTGGGGGTGGGTTCCCGAGGGCCAGGCCGTTCTCATCTCCATGCCGCATCTCCCCAGGCCTCGCCTGCACTCTGTGGGCTCCTCACCCCTCGGACACGCCCTGGGGGCACCGGAGCTGCCACAGCAAAGTCCGCAAACCGCGGGGCCCAGAGCGACGGAAATGCAGGCACTCTGGAGGCGGGAGTCCGGCTCCTCTGAAGGCGCTGGGAAAACCTCTCCTCCCCTCTCCCGGAGGCTGGAGACTCCAGGCGTCCCCGGCATAGGGTGGCCTCGCTCCTCTGAGTCAGGCCCCGTCTCTCGTAAGGACTCTTGCCATCAGTTTGAGGGTCCAGCCAGGTGACCCAGGAGCAGCTCATCTTGACTGAATCTTCAAACAGCCTATTTCCAAATATCCTGTTTTGTGGGGCCAGGTGGACATAAATTAGGGGGGATGCAGTCCCACCTAGAACACTGGGTGGCCTAGGTGGACTTCCTGGGAAGGTCCCTTGCCTTGCCGGCCACCAGTTTCCACAGCTGTCCAGTGAGGGGGCCGGCTCAGTGACTGAGTGTCCCCTCCGGTCCCCTTCCCTGAGAAGGGTGGGGATACCTGACTTGGATGTGAAAAGTCCCGGATCCCCTAAGTGTGGCGCCCGCCCTGGCTGCTGAGGCGTTTGGGGAGAATTTAAGACTTTTCTTTGCCCTTCGAACAAAATGCGTTTGTTTGTGTTAAAGTTTGAGTGGAGGGAAAAGTCGTTTTTGCAAACACGGGCTCCTCTGTTCAGTGCCTGGGGGTCTCTCAAAACAGGAGGCGGCCAGGCTCTGTTTACCCCTCTGCATCTAAATTTAGAATTGAGAGTAAAAAAAACTGGAATCCCATGCCTACATTTCAGCCACCTTTTGAAGCAGAGTCTGACTGCCTGCCGTTCACTCTCTCCTCACCTGGAGGCTCCAAAAACTCCTGCCTCCCTGGCAACACTGCACCCTGGCAGGGCAAGGCCTGGAGGGGCTGGGGGCTGGTGCAGGGGTGTGCGTGAGGGCAGGGCCTCCCAGGCAGTCACAGGCAAGCCCTGTTGGCACTGCCCAGGGGAGAGGTGGTGTCAGGAAGAGCTGGGGAAGCCAAGGAGCAGCCCCCCACCAAGCACCCAGATCAGGGTTCGTCCTCCTCCTGGAGTTCCCTGCAAAGGGGGAACTGCCTTTGCTCCCCTGCTGAGTAGGCCTGGGGACAGAGGCAGAGTACATGCCTGCTGCGTGCCTCAGTTTCTCCATCTGCACATGGGAGACAGCAATCCATCTCCCAGGGCCAATGCAAGGCCCACTGTGAGGGCTGCTATGAGGACTGCAATCCCAGAGGCTGCCACCCATCCCTTTGCTGCGGAGACTTTCCCTGGACCGAAAGGGCCTCCTGGTGAGCCTGGGCCTCTGTTTGTGCACTCATTGTTCAGGACTCACTGGCTTGCAGTCCTGCTCTGTGCCAGGCACTGCCAGGGGTTCAGGCAGCCCTGTCTTGCTCTTTCTGTCACAGTCAGGGATGAGAAGCATGGTGTGAGCTGGGGCTGGCCTGTGTGGTTCACAGATGGGAACCACCATGGGAAGTGCCACTATGGGAGGTGTCCCTGCAGGCCTTTCTCGGCCTGAAAGCAGGGAGGCCTCGCTGAGGAGGTGACGTCTGAGCTGAGACCTCCAGGCAGAGTCACCCGGGCCTCCTGCAGGCAGGGCGCTGAGCCTGGCTGTGCCTCGGGGAGGATGCAGCCTAGGTGCCACGGGGGTGTTGACGGTTTCACCGCCAGCTTGTGTGTGGGGCTCCGGGCTTCGTGAGTGAGAAGAGGACCCCATGTGACGGTGAGGCCTGGCACTCGTGAATTTGTGTTCGTTTATTTACTTTCTCCTGCTGAAAGGAAGCGGGTTTATTTTGGGGTGTGTGTTTGCTTTTGCTTTTACCCTGAGAGTCTGCGAGCTTGCTGACTTGTCCCCACTCCCACATGGCGGCGTCAGTCCCTTTGTGGCCCTACCCAAGAGCCAGGCTGGAGTCTTCAGGGCGGCCCCACAGGAGCTGGGCGAATCTTTGCAATGTGCTGGTCGTCCCCTTGGAATATGCCTGGCCTGTTAGAGCCCCAGGACCACTGGCCCCACCCTTCTCTGCCCCAGAGACAGTCCTGCCTCCCACCCAGAGGTCTCCCTCTGTCCACAGCTCCCCCTTCCCTAGGCCACCCCCGAGGCCCCTCTCCTCCACCTGTGTCGGCCCTGCCCTCCAGAGTGTCACCCACATCAGTGGGGCCCTGGCCTGACCTGTCCTGAGGAGTGCACATCTCTGAGCTCTGCATGGGTGGAGCCCGCCAGCTAACAGAGGCCCGGAAGGCTCTAGATTGAGGTGCTAGACTGAGACTCTAGACTGAGGCTCTAGACGGGCTGTAGACCGGGTCTCTAAGTCTGCAAGTGACACCGAAGCACTTGCAAATTCCAGGAGTGCGTGACAGACTGGCCACGTGCCAAGCCCTCACCCAGCAGGCAGCCCATGAGAAGTGTTTTGTGATCGTGCACCTTCCTGAGAAGGGGAAACTGAGGCACGGAACAGGCTGGGGCTTTGCCTTAGGCCAGATGGCCAGGGTGAGAACTGCCCCCTACACTCAGCACTGCAGTGCCAGCCCAGCCTTGCCAGCAGGGCAGCCACAGGACTGCCAGGCAAGGTAAGGGTGCCGGGTAGGGCCCGGGGCCCTCACACACAGGACATTGTCCGACACCCCCTGGAAGCGCTGAGACAGGCATCGTGCCATGAGAGGGGACACCTGCCTGGACCTCTGTGTGTTCAGCCTACTGTGTGTTTGGAACTGAGGCTGAAGGCGCAGCTCTGGGAGATCCTGTGTGGGCTTCCTGCCAGGCCCTGGAGAGAGGACCAGGCCTGGGAGGGTGCCCTTGGCCCAGAGCCTCCATGAGGGGCCTTCTCATGGCTGGGGCGCTAGCCCAGCGACCTGGGAGTGGCTGTGGCCACATGGGATGTCCCAGAGGCCCCCCACCCTCCCTGGAGCTGTGGGGCTGAGCCTGGGTACTGCCCTCTCCCACCGCTATCCTTGGGTGCCTCTTCACGGGCAGGCTGGGCCCTCGAGGCTGGGCAAGGTCTGGGCCTGTGCAGTGGCTGAAGCAGCCTCTTGGCCCATCTGGGGTTTGTCCCCTGCCTTTGGGCAGACCACAGTGGGGAACATGGGTCCTGCAGGCCTTGGTCCAGCTATCTGCCCAGCCACTTTCTAATGGGGATCCCTCAGCACAGTGACTGCCCAGCCTCAGTTTCCTTCTCCGTAATCTTGACTGAAGGGTGCCAGCTGGGTTGTGACGCCTCTGGGCTACCCTTGCTCCCACTCTTGGCCATCCCTTCCTCTGGACAGACAACCACCATGTGGGGCCACCCTTTGCTTCTGGACAGATGACCGCTGCGTCTCCAGCTGGGCCAGTGAGCTCTGGGAGCCAGAGCTTGGCGTGCAGCTGGAACTAAGTTTTCTGGGCTGGCCTCTGTCCTCCCCTGGAGGCCAGCCTTGAGGAGACTGCTTCTGAAAGGAGAAAATAGAATCCCAGTGCCAGCTTCTCAGGGTGGAACGTGGGGGAGGAGAAGGCTCCTCAGTGCCTCCCGCCCCCTTCACACGGGAGTGAAGACACAGGCAGGCCCACAGGCGGGGTCGGGGGGAAATGCTCTGACCAATGGGGTGTGCACACCCCACTGGCCCCCACCGTTCCTGCCACGGGTGTGACTTAGTGTGCCTCATGAGGCTGGTGCCCTGGCAAGGAGCTGTGGTGGCCCAGGAGACAGGCATGTGGGTCTGCATTCCAGGAGGCAGGCCATCAGGGACTGTCCCCAGCATGGCGGC
The DNA here is from genome assembly GCA_004027835.1 of Alouatta palliata. NCBI lineage: Eukaryota > Metazoa > Chordata > Mammalia > Primates > Atelidae > Alouatta > Alouatta palliata. The sequence goes on along the minus strand of PVKV010018048.1, from coordinate 12,413 downwards.
CATAAAACAGCCCATTCCTGAGCTGCTTATGTCTCAGTGCAGGAAAAACAAACCGCTCTGCAGGGAGGGGCCGTTTCCTCCTTGACTTGAGGAGGAGGGTCTGGGGCCGGGTCTGGCGGATGGGCAGACCAGGCAAAGGCGGGCGGGGTCCTGGAGCTGTGTCCTGCTGCGTGTGTGCTCTCTACGCTGGGCAGACTCCCAGGGGCACTTCTGGGGCTGGCCTTTCTCTCCCGTCCGGGGCACCCCTGCCTTCTACTGACCACCCAGCCAACCAGCCAGCAGGAGCGCACATGCGCCCAGCTCAGCCCCAGGAGGTGACGCCCCCACCCTCAGCGGCTCTATCTGTTTAGGGCCAGGTTTGGGAGGCGGTCTTACCTGAGCAGCGGCCTCCTCGCCTGCTCACCTGACCCCGACTCCACCCTGACTTCCAGGCCAGCCCCCTCCCAGTCCACCTTCACCATGGAGATTCTATATTAGATTTTTAAATAAACCAAAATATGGCATTTTCTTTTAAAAAGTAATGATTTTAAAACATTTTAAAATAATTTAGTGTTATTATTAAAGCGATGCTGAATACAGCAGTCCGGGCCATTTGTCTTGCTGCCTGGCTTTGCCGGCGCCGCTTACACTTAGCACCCAAGGCCCAGCTGGCCTCCCCCAGCCGCCTGGCTCCCCTCAGGTGGATTCCTGCCTCTCAGCCTGTCTTGCGTTTGTCCCCGACCTCCTCGGGAGGCAGCCGTGCCCGGACCTCATGGTCTCAGGGCCCCTTGGCATCCCTGACAGAGAAGCCTCATGTGTGGGCACTGTGCCATCAATAGTTAACACAGTGGAGCCATGTAAAAACAATTCCATATTAATTTGTTAAAATAATAGACCCATTACGTTTTCATAAATAATTTTATGAAAAATTTCTGTGTTTTCCAAAACAAATATTATTGAAATAAAAATATGCATTTCTGCAAATCTCCAGAAAGCCTGGCTCCTGGAGGACAGGGATCCCCACGTCTGCCCCGAGTGTGTCAGTCAAGAGCATGACACACTGCTTACGCTTGGGTGGGCACAGGAGTGCCCCCCAACCATGGCGAGGGCTGCCACCCCTGAGCCTGGCCCCGGCAGATCATCCGTGCACATTTGCCCGGGGAACACAGACTCAGCCCTGTCCTGGGCACAGCCCTGCAACCTGGTCTCGTACCTGACCCCACCTTGGGCACTGCTCCACCATACCCCACCACCCCAGCCTTGTCCTCCTGGACCTAGTGCTAGGAGGATGCCCAGACAGGGTGAGACTTGGTCCTGTGCGTGCCAGCCAGGCAGGCAGTGCTGAGAGGGGCCCTTCTGCAGAGTGGAGGCAGAGCCAGGAGTAGAGGGGTGAGCCCTGCCCCAGGGCATCAGCAGGGGCTGCGTGGGCCCGGGCACAGGTTTAAGGGATGAGTAGGAGGTTGCTGGATGAACATGTAAGATACCAGCATGATCATATTGAAGTGGTGAGTGTCCCCCTGAGAAGTTTGGGTCAGACAGACTCCAGAGTCCTCTGGCTTCATTGTCCAGGCTAGAGGGGCCCTCTCAGCCTAAGGCCAGCATAGGCCAGGGTCCTGCTCTGCCCAGGCCCTTCTAGGCCCGTTTCTGAGCCACGGCGTGTGCTTTCTCAGACTTGCTCTGGATGTGCTGGACCCGTGGGCCCTGGGCCCCGCTGGGCTGAGAGATGGCCAGGTGGGAGTCACTTCCCAGGGCAGGACTGGCACAGGGTCTCTGGTGCCCCACCCGCTTTGCAGCCCTGTGTCTACCTCTGCCACTCCCTACCCCTGGGCACCTGGGCCCTCTGGGGAAGGTAGCACCAGGCCAGCCTATGCATGTGGGTACAGGCCCTCTGGGGAGGACGCCCTACAGACGAGGGGCTCTGGCTCCCCCGAGGGCCCCTTCTCCACCAGCCACTGTCAGCCTCGCCCATGGCCTGGCTTCACCCTGTGCTCTGTGTTCAAAATGTCTGCACCTGAGCGTGCCCTGAGTGTCAGGCTGGGACATGGAGACCAGCTCCCTTTTTACACGACCTTATCACATACGTGACGCAAGTGCGTGTGCTGTCTTGTGGCCTTTGCACACTGGGTCATCCTATGTTTCAGTGTGCACGTGTGGAGCGCCCATCTCTGCGTGAGGCATGTTTGTGAGTGTGCGCCCACGTACACAGAGCCGGGTGGTCCACTGAAGGGGCCTGGCCCTAAACAGCTTCCTGTGCATACTGTGTGTGTGGCTGGGAGGACAGGGAGGACGTGCATGTCTCTTAAGGACCGTGGCACTGCATGGAGAGCTCTGGGTGCAGTTGCAGGAGGTGGCCTGAGAACAGCCCTGCAGATGTGTCCTGACCATAAGTGAACGTGCGGTCAGGGCACTAGAGGGGCAGGGGCCTGGGTGGTGGCCGGGGCTCAGCAGGGGCATGTCCTGCCCTGTGGCCTGGCAGCGGTGGCTGGCGGTTTGTCGGTGTTCGTTACTGTGCTCATCGGTGCAGCCTGGTTTCCCGAAATGTGGCCGTTTCTGCTGCCCGAGCCTCCAAGCTTCCTGCTCCGGCAGTTCTGGGTAGTCCCATGTGCCATGTGCCCCTGTGTCTCTGTCTGCATGTACGCCCCTGCATCCCTGCCTGGCAGTGGCCATGGGGCTTCTCCCTACCCTCCCTCCACCTCAGTGGCTGGTGGAAAGCATGGGGTGACCCAGGGACCCCGGGGTCATGAGGGCTCAGGTGGGCTGGGGATTCTTGCCTTCCCTTGGAGTCTGTTAAACAGGCCTCAGGCCCTCCTGCTATCAGCGCTGGGCTCATAGGGCTGGGAATCCATTGGAGGTCTCCATGTGGTTGGCAGCTGGGGGGTGCCTGGGCCTGCAAGCGGTGGCGGTCACTTGGCCTTGACCAGAAGCTCCAAGCGGGTAAATGCTGGGCTGTCCTGAGTGTGGTGCCCAGAGCAGGGCTGCAAAGACCTCCTGCAGCCACAGCCATAGTCTGGGCCACCATGCCTGCTGTCCAGGTGTGCCTGGGCATGAGCGTGTGTATCACAGGGTGAACTGTGCCTCAGGGGCACCCTGGGTCTCCTGGTCGGGCTCAGTGCCAGCTCCTGAAGAACCCAGCAGGCAGCCTGCACAGGCCAGGCCCAGCCGGGTGGGCTCCTAAGTCCTGCAGGATGACATTTCCAGGCTCAGGATGGAAGCCCCAGGAAGCAAACCTCAGATGCCAGCGGGAGGCAGGGCGGGGGGCGGGGGGAGCCTCCTATTGTCCCACCACACGCCCTGGTCGGATGGCTCTCCCACCAAGAAGAAGGCTTGAGCTGCGTCTTGTACTCTCAGAAAACAGGAAAATAAAACATCTGGTGCCCTGGAGTGGCGTCAGGAAGCAGCACGTCATCCCAGCCCCTGCTCTTTGTCGACGACCAGCCTCCGTAGGAGCTCCTGGTCTCCTGGGGGCCGGCACACAGCAACGTCGGTGGCCCCAAGGCCCAGCCTCACAGAGACGGGCAGGCAGACAAGGCAGCAGGTGTGGGAGGGTTCCCAGGCCCACGTTCCCAGCCAGCAGGCCTGGCCCTTTGTGGGTGCTGGGCACCTCGCATGTGCAAGAGCCTGGGAGACACGCGCCATCCCCTGGCTCCCTTCCTGGTCCTTTGGCCAAGTCACACAGCGTCGTCCTGGGGGTCAGAGTCTCTCGTCAGCCTTCTGCTCATCAGAGTGGTGGGTGTGGGTTGGGCACGTGGTCCTCCCGAGGCTCCAGGCCCATCTGTGGCTGACCGCTGTCCCTCTTCCTACAGGTCACGGTCACCACCATCGGCTACGGGGACAAGGTGCCCCAGACGTGGGTCGGGAAGACTATCGCCTCCTGCTTCTCCGTCTTTGCCATCTCCTTCTTTGCGCTCCCAGCGGTAGGTGCTCCATGGGAGCATTCTCCCCAGCTACTTGGACAGCTGGGGCCCTGGGGTGGCCACACGCCCCTTCCTGTGAGCAGACCCGCTTACATTCAAAACCAAGATGGTGCTTCCCTTCCGGAAGGTGCTGCACTCCAGAGCCCCACCTGCCCTCCCTGGGCCCTGGATGCAGCCTTCCCATTTCCAGGCCCCACTGGGGTCCTTGCAGACAGTGTGGGAGCAGCCTGGTGTGGCTGTTCGTGGAGGCTGTGCAGGGCAGGCCTACTCCCTCAGCCCTAGGGGTGGGCAGTGCGGCTGCCACATCCCACGGAGGCAGAAATCTTGTGCATGGAGAGGGAGCCTCCATGCTATGGCTGGTGGGAGCTTTGTTCCATGTCCTTTCCAGAAACCACAGACTGTGAGGTGATGTGTCTAGTGTGCTCTGCCTGCATGTGGATGTATGTGTGTGTCATGTGTGTGTATGCATGTGTTTATGTATTGTGTGTATAGGTGTCATGGTGCCTGTATGCTATGGTGTGTATGTATCACAGGGTATGTGTGTGTTGTACTGTATATGTGCTGTACATAGTGTGTGTGTATTGTATGTGTATGGCCTGGCTTCACCCTGTGCTCTGTGTTCAAAATGTCTGCACCTGAGCATGCCCTGAGTGTCAGGCTGGGACATGGAGACCAGCTCCCTTTTTACACGACCTTGTCACATATGTGACGCAAGTGCGTGTGCTGTCTTGTGGCCTTTGCACACGGGGTCATCCTATGTTTCAGTGTGCACGTGTGGAGCGCCCATCTCTGCGTGAGGCATGTTTGTGAGTGTGCGCCCACGTACACAGAGCCGGGTGGTCCACTGAAGGGGCCTGGCCCTAAACAGCTTCCTGTGCATACTGTGTGTGTGGCTGGGAGGACGTGTGTGTGTTTAGCATGTGTGCTGTGTTGTGTGTGCACATGTGTTTATGGATACGTGTCAGAAGTATGTATTTTATACATGTGTGTGCTGTACATCTGTGTAGATGCACATAGCATGTAGATGTATCTATCGTGTGTGCATGCATCATGTGCACGTGCACAGAGAGTGTGTGGCACACATGCATGTGCACCACGTAGCCCCTCCGTGGACAGCTCCCTATCTGCTGGTCGAGTCCGTTGCACCCCATCAGCCGTCCCTGGGGGACGGCAGTGGTGGTCCTCAGCTGAGGGCTGCCTTCTGACTCCCGGCCCCAGCCCAGTGGTATGACCCCTTCCTGGGCACATACAGATGGATCAGCCCACCTGGCCCCCAGAACAGTCCCTGGGAATGAGTGAGAAGCTCCAGCCCCCCACCCATGGGACTGGGCCCCTTGCTGGGTAAGCCCTGGGGTGTGAGTTCTGTCCCCCATGCTGGCCCTGGACCGGCAGGCTGGGCCAAAGGTGGGACTTGGGGGGCTTCTAGCACAGACCATGCCTGGCCTTCCCACAACGGTGACTGGCAACCACGTCCTGAGGCTGCACCCAGCTGGCAGCGGCCAGTGCGGACGGGAGCCCCCTGCCATTCCTTCCCAGGGGATCCTCGGCTCGGGGTTTGCCCTGAAGGTGCAGCAGAAGCAGAGGCAGAAGCACTTCAACCGGCAGATCCCGGCGGCGGCTTCGCTCATCCAGGTGCGGTACTGCGAGGCCCTGGCCACTGCCACTGTGGTCACTGTTATCGTTGCGTCCAGCCCTCCTGGTCACCGGGCAGAACCACCGTTGGCCCCTGCATCAGCCCGGCTGACCTGTGGGGCGTGCTTTGCTTGTGGAATTCTTGGCTTCTGTGGCGATGGGGTGAGCAGGGGGTGCTGGAGCCTGTGTTCCTCCAAAGCCGCTCCCACTGAGGCTCACGCCCTGTGGCCTGGAGAGGAGGCATGGCCATGCCAGGAGTGGGCGTAGTTGGCTCTGAGGCTCCCCGCACTCCTGTTCTCCCTCCTGCTGCACAACAACCTCAGGGCTGCATCTGGGAGGGGGTGACCAAGTGACTGTCCCCAAGGCAGTGGGACCCAGATGTGCAGTTGGTACCATCTGGACGGCCTACATTCCTCAGGGCTCAGGAAGCCCTGGTGCCTGGGGGTGAGGACTGGCGATGGGATGGCATGGGCCCCCCTCTGGGCTCACAAGGCCAGCAGACTGGGAAAAGCAGAGCCCTGGAGCAATAGGGGAAGGAAGGTTCTGGAGGCAGGCGGGGAGGCAGCCAGTACCAAGCTCTGGGACGCTGGGCTCTGGCTCTGTCACCCCGGGATCTCCAGCACCCATCAAAGAATGGGACTGCCCTTTTAACGTAAGCAAAGACTTCACACAGGAGCCCCTTGAAAATCGCATCCTGTGGGTCTCTCTTGTACTGCAGGGCCAGGGCTCCTCTGAGGAACAGCCGGTGAGGGGCCCGAGGGTGGGCACTGCCAGGTTGAATGACAGTGCCTGGCTGGAGATACGGCCTCTGCCCAGTGCAGTTGCTGGGGGCACAGTGTCAGCTCCTCTGGGCACACTGGGCTGGATGTCCCCCAGGAAGCCTCAAGGCCTGGGTGGCCCCTGCTGGCTAGGGTGCCCCCACAGTCCTCCGGAGCTGGCTGACCCAGGCAACGCCCAGGCTGTCGGGCCAGTCGCAGCCTGGCCAGGCTCCTGGCTCAGCCAGCGTGGGGCTGTGTGCTCCCACCCTAGGCCTGGTTTTATGGCTCCACAGTTTCTCCTTCTGGGGAAACCATAAATCAGGCCCATAAACCCGCCTTGGTCCTGGCATGAGCAGGCTGGCCATGCACCCCCCAGGAGACCACATTTGATTCTTGTCCCACTCCCCAGGAACTGTAGGTCCTGTGAAAGGGGGCTCTTTGGAAGCTGCACACGAAGGGGGCCCCGGGTGACAGGCACGCACAGGGGTCGTGGGGTTTGCCAGGGTGGGCGGACCACATGGAGTGTCAGCCTGTGTGTGTAACGCTAGGGCCTCAGAAGGGCTGGGCTTGTGCCCTTGCCTGCCTGTCCCTGGGTGCCAGGTGGGAGTGAGGGCTGCAGGTGCCCCTCGCTAGCTGCTGTGTCTACCTGGGGCTGTCACCCAGGAGCCTGCCAGTGTGGCGGCACATTCTCTACTCAGCCCTCTCTCAGGCTCGTGTGGCCAGTGATGACAAAGCCACCAGGACGTGTCTTCATACAAGGCCCCGAGAACCCCTCCTGCCCCATCCCTGCCCACCTGGACACTGCACATAGCGTGTCCCCTGCCGATAGCGTCCCCTCCTCCCGCCCTTCCCATGTGGTACTGCCATGGGGTCTCTGAAATGCTGGCTTCAGAGCTGCACCCCTGTGCCGTTGGAAGCCCCCCAACTGCAAGGTGGCACTCACAGGCCTCCAGGAGAGGCCTCGCCTCCTGCCAGCCCCAGGGACCCTACCTCTCCCCATGGGTGCCGGGCGACCCCTCTTTCTCAGCCCTTCCTCACTATGTGGCCTCTGGTTGCCCGTTTCTGCACTGGTGTCCTATGCATGCTGTGCACCCTGGCACCCAGGGACGGTGTGCAAACCACCCACCTTTGTGAGTCTCACCCTTGGCTCAGGGCTGGTCTGCAGGAAGACACCAGGCAGTTGGAAATACAATAGACTAGGGGTAACTAGGGAAGACCTTTGTGGTGTCCCAGCTCTGGGTAGCAGCTGGCCCATGAGGTGGCGAGCTGTCTGGCACAGCAAGGGACCAAGCCAGGCTGCCTGGACAGAGGGTCTGGGAGCTGGGACCATGTCAAACCTGTGACTCTGAGGTCCCAGACCCTGCCACCCAGAGGGGAGGGACTAGGCCTGGGGAACAGGGAGTGGGAGCTGTAGCTTCCACAGGGGTCCCCAGTGAGTGGCTCAGCAGGTGACAGCCTTCCCCCTGCCCGACCTCAGACCGCGTGGAGGTGCTACGCTGCCGAGAACCCCGACTCCTCCACCTGGAAGATCTATGTCCGGAAGCCCCCCCGGAGCCACGCTCTGCTGTCGCCCAGCCCCAAACCCAAGAAGTCTGTGGTGGTGAGTAGCCCGCCTGCCACCAGGACAGGCCCTCCTTGCCAGCAGGTGGGGTGGCCGTGGGGGCACAGCACAAGGCTGGGTTCTCACTACGCATCTGACTTGGTGCAGCCTGTGTCAGGGTGTCAGGTTCGTTCGGGGCATTGGCTGTATACCTGACGCTAGGTTCCTGCCATCCCAGTGTCTCCCGACCTGGGGGTGTGTTGGACTGATCACTCCAGGGCATGAGAGGTCCCAAGAGAGAGCTCCAGGATCAGGCGGGGCTGGAAAGAACGCTCTTCAGAGGGCCTCAGGGTTGGGCTTTCCACATGGGGCACAGTGGGTGGTGAGCAGTGAGCAGGGGGCGGCGGGAGGTGGGCGGTGGGAGGGAAGCAGCAGGATGGGAGGCGAGCCAGGAGCGCAGCAAAGGGCGTCTGGAGGTTGCAGGATCATGGAGTTTGGCAGACGCTGGGCAGTAGTCTCGTGATGTGGCTGGGGTCATGAAAGGGGTTGGGGCTGATGCGGGCATGGTTCCCCGTCCGGGCCGAGGCCCACACCCTCTGTGGAGAGACCTGGCCTTCCCAGTTTCCAGCTCCCAGTGGAGCCTCCGTGCCGACTATTCCCAGTGCTGGAATGTTCCCCAGATTTCCACATAGCCTGCACCCTCACTTCAGGTGCCCTCTTCAGGCCCTGCCGGCCCCCAGTCTGTTCCGTCATATGCGTTCACCCCCACTGGTCACAGCCCCTGTTACCTCCTCCCCCGGCACCATCCTGTATGTTTGTCTGCTCCCTGGTGTCCCGTCAGCCTGCTCCAGCCAGTCCGTGAGCTCACAGGGCAGCGACTGGGCCAAGCCCCCCTTGTGGCCCCCAGCAGCCCTGCCCTGTCTCTGTATGAGGACACTGGAGCTGGCCCCAGGCCCCTGGTCCCTGTCGGGGTGTATGTGGCAGGGGCTGGGCTCAGAGTGGCCGCATGGACACTCCGGGGCCAGCGCAGGGCCTGGCAGATGATGGCCGTGAGCTGCTAATCTGTTGTCTGTTTTTTAGGTAAAGAAAAAAAAGTTCAAGCTGGACAAGGACAATGGGGTGAGTCCTGGAGAGAAGACGCTCACAGTCCCCCAGATCACGTGCGACCCCCCGGAAGAGCGGAGGCTGGACCACTTCTCTGTCGATGGCTATGACAGTTCTGGTGAGAACCCCTCAAACAGGTGTGGGGTGCAGGGCCGGGCAGGTCACTGCCTTTTCTGGGAGCCTGAGCAAGCCAATGAGTTTCTCCCTTGGGCTGGGGTCTCTGCTGACGAGGCATGAACAGACAGAGGGTGCAGCTGCTAGAAACTTCTGTAAACCTTCCAGCTGCCTTCCCCTCAGAGTCTTCCCAAGGCAGACTGGCCACGCCTTCTGTTGTGAGAGGAAGCCTGGGCAGGTGACTGGAGGGGTCAGCTCCCCCAGCCGTGCCGAGGGAAGGCAGTGTTGTTGATTCCAGCTGCCTGGCTTTCTCCCAGTGGAGCCCATGGCTGTGGTTGGGAAGTGGCTAGGGTGACCTCTGGGCCCACTGGCAGAGAGGCCAGAGGTAAGGGATCTGGGGGGGGGTGCCCTAAAGGACGAATGCCAGGCCTGGGTAAAACGTGGGGAACTCGACAGCACAGGCCCTTCTCATGCAGCCCGGGGGCCAGGTCTGTGTGTGATGGTGTGGCTGGGACCTGCATCCCTCCTCTCACCCCTGCAGCAGGGGCTGGGATGAAGCCACTTTCTGTGGGAACTGACAGTTGGAGGGCAGACCTGTCTAGGGTTTACGTGTCCTCCAACCTGAGCGAGGGGCTTTACACGTGCTAACTTGTAAGTGCGGCTCTGTGACAGACATGGAGAGCAAGGCCCTGGCAGCTGGGCTCGTGTGCTGCAGCCACACAGCGGGGAACACAGCAGTGTCCGGCTGTGGCCACCATGTGCCTCCCGCCAACTTCTGCTGAGTACACACACAATAGGTGACCTGTGGTGATGCCAGGGCGTCAGCGCTTGGCTTCCCACACTGCTCCAGGCAGCAGGAGGTACACGTGATGTGTCTGTCATCTTGAGACTTGTTTTGAGACAAACATCTGTAGGACAGAACCATGCACTGGGCAGCTCGACGGAGTGTAAGGGGCTGGGACCTCGTGCTCCCTGGCCACGGATGAGGGCTGGGGCCCAGGGTTGTGACTCAGCCCTTGAGAGTTAGGAGGCGTGGAAGGGACCCCACTTCTCCCTGGGAGCTCAAACTTCTCTCGCCTGTGATTTCAATGCCCACTTCTGGAGACGGTGATCTCAAGCTGCCAAATTCTCTAGCAGCTCTCTTCAAACCAAATATGAAAGAGACTGGCTTTTTCTTTCCTCTGAGCCTCGTGTGGGGTATTTAAGACAGCTGTGCTGCCACCAGGACGGGGCGTTGGCTCCCAGCACCTCGTGCAAAGGTGCCATCTGTGGCCCTGCCGCTTCCTCCGAGGCAGCCGTGGTGGTGACGGTGCTCTGATAAAAAGATGGTGCTTCCGGACGCTGTCTGGCAGCACCACGCAGAGGCCCTGGCAAATGCTCCCAGAAGCCCCCATCCCAGGGCAAGTTCCCCCGGGAGGAAAGGGGCGCCTGTTTTGAAAACATTTGGTTATCACGGTGCCAAAAAGCAGCACTGGTTTAGGCCCCAAGTGAAAGAGTGGCCTCGCCCTCCCGGCACAGGGGAGGCTTCATCTTCCAAGAGGTGGGGAGCACAGCGTTGGAAGCCCACTCCCCTTTGACCACCTGCTGTTGTCCAGACAGACGTCACGCACTCGGGCCTTGCGTCGGTTCCTGCCCACTCGGTTCCTGCCCACCCAGTTTCTGCCCCTTTAAGTCTCAGCACCCTTCTTCCATGACTTCAAGGCATATCCTCTAAGGAGGCTTGACCCTGCCCTGGAGGGACCGCTCCCAGCTCTGCCTGCCTTCCATGCCCTGTGGGAGGGAGGACTCCATGTGGCCCCGTCCCTTGGAGGCTGGACCCCACTATTTCGGACTCTGAACTGTTGTAAGCCAGGCCCTGCCTTAGTTGTGCCAAGTGGCTAGGGGTCCATGCCTGGCAGAGGAGGGGCCATACACCTTGCCCTCTCATCCAGGTGACATGGTCCATGGTCCATTCCCTCCTCAGCAGCCGTCCCTTTGTCCTTTGGTGATTTTTGCATCTATCGCTCCCCTCTCAGATGTCTTCGTAGTGCCTGGGACCAACCCGAATGTTCCAGCTCGCTAGCAGTTGTAGGGATGCTGTCACGTCTTACCTATGGCAGAGGGGGGGACAAGCCCACACTGTTCCCAACGCTGCTCGTGGGCACCGGCCCAGCCCGCCAAGCTCCAGTTCATTTAGGATGGCTCACCTGCATCCCCTCTCCTTGGCAGGAGGCTGGGTGGTGCCCCTTGGGGCTTTTCTGGGCATCCCACGTGGAAGTCACCAGGCAAGACCAAGTCTAGGCACCCGCTCCACTGGGCACCAGGCTCCCCGGGGCCTCAGATGCCATCAGGATTTGGCTGGGACCCGACCACATCTCAGTGAGCCCCTGGGACATGCTCCCGCCTGCCCACTGGAGCCGGCACAAAGGGCGATTGTGCCAACCAATGCCCAGTGTCCCCACGGCTCCGGATTCAGGGCTGGGACCATTGTCTCGATGCAAATAGGGGCTTTCTGCGCATGCTAACGGGCAGGTGGGCGTGGCTGGGGGCGGGGCATGCAGCCTGTGTGCGGCCTGGAGAAGCATTGCTCGCTGCTCGCTGAATGCAGGGCAGCCCAAGTCGATGCTGTCCGTTCGGCCCAGTTAGTGTTATTAAGTCATTAGTGCTGTCTGCGGAACGTTAATAAGGGAAAGTGCAGAGAAAGTCAGGCGCCTTTTGTGGAATGCCCCTCCACGGAGGAGGTTTTTCTTTTCTGCTGGAGTTCTTTCTTTCCTAATGTGATAAGTCAGCCCAGGCTGGAGTTACCAGATTTCTGGAGCCTGAGCTGTTGGCCTGGCCCCCAGAGACCCAGAGCAGCCCCTGATACTCCTGAGTCCCTTCTGCCCACGAGGCTCTTGTAGAGCCCTGGTGTGGGGAGAAGGGGATGCTGATCCCAGGGCAGAAGCCACTCTGGGGAAGTCCTACAGCCCCTCTCCCACAAGGTGGGTGCCAACGGCCACTCCGAGTTACCCCCAAAGCCAAACTCAGGCCTCGACCCTGCCTGGCTCTGCCTGCTGTTGTGTGGGCCTGTAGGTTAGGGTGCCACCCTGTTCACACCGTCCGCTCGCACACAGGCCCCTTCAGCTTGGGCTCTAGCTGGTTCTGTGCAGTGTTGGCCTGACTTACAGATGGAGAAACTGAGGGCCAGGACCATGCGGGGACCTCCCAGGGACACATGTGTGTCCAACACCCCCCCGAGCCTGCCAAGAGGCACATGCAGGTGTGGCAGTGGCAGACCTCAGGGGAGCGAGGCTGGGAAGGACGAAGGCCCCCACGGACCTCAGGGGAGCGAGGCTGGGAAGGACAAAGGCCCCCACGGACCTCAGGGGAGCGAGGCTGGGAAGCAAGAAGGCC
>PVKV010018047.1:0-45908 GCA_004027835.1 Alouatta palliata | reverse complement strand
AACAAGGATATCCAGGACTTGAACTCAGACCTGGATCAAGCAAACCTAACAGACATTTACAGAACTCTCCACCCCAAATCCACAGAATATACATTCTTCTCAGCACCACATCACACCTACTCTAAAATTGACCACATAATTGGAAGTAAGTCACTCCTCAGCAAATGCAAAAGAACGGAAATCATAACAAACAGTCTCTGAGACCACAGTGCAATCAAGTTAGAACTCAGAATTCAGAAACTAACTCAGAACCGCACAGCTTCATGGAAACTGAACAACTGGCTCTTGAATCTTGACTGGATAAACAATGAAATGAAGGCAGAAATAAAGACGTTCTTTGAAATCAATGAGAATGAAGACACAACATACCAGAATCTCTGGGACACATTCAAAGCTTCTGATACTTTTTAATCAGAATTTTTAATTATGTTTCTCTTGAATCTACCTCCTTTATGCATTGTTTGTGATTGTGAATATACATTCTTCTGAGCAGGGCTTTATTATTTAAATAGCTTCATGCATTCTAAATTAATAAAGACTTGGTCTTTATTAGGTTTCTTTCCCTTTGCATCTGAGAAAATACTACTTTTTGTATTGTATTTGTTAAGAAACTAAAGGAAAAAAATGACCAGCAGTTAGACTCTTCTCTGTAATTCATTTTTATCATTTTACATTTATGCCTTATTTGTCAACTCTTTATATGATCTGAAATAGGATACAGACTTATTTCACTAGCTTTGATTGTTGGTAAGGGTTTTGGGGGAAGGGTGTGACAATTAACAAATGGTGTTTCTTTCAGTGCATTTTTTTTAAATATATATACTTTTTATTGCATTTTAGGTTTGGGGGTACATATGAAGAACATGAAAGATTGTTACATAGGTACACACATGGCAGTGTGATTTGCTGCCTTCCTCCCCATCACCTATATCTGGCATTTCTCCCCATGCTATCCCTCCCCAACTCCCCATCCCCCGCTGTCCCTCCCCTTTTTCCCCCCAAATGACCCCAGTGTGAGATGCTCCCCTCCCTGTGTCCATGTGTTCTCATTGTTCAACACCCGCCTATGAGTGAGAATATGTGGTGTTTCATTTTCTGTTCTTGTGTCAGTTTGCTGAGAATGATGGTTTCCAGGTTCATCCATGTCCCTACAAAGGACGCGAACTCATCGTTTTAGATGGCTGCATAATATTCCATGGTGTATATGTGCCACATTTTCCCAGTGCATTTTTTGATTTAGGAAAGGAAGTAAATCTTACCAGAATAAAATTAGAAATTTAAGTAAAGCCACCATGTGAACTTGCAATGTTTCTGGAAGTTCTGCCTTCCATTTGACCAGTAATTCTTAACCAGAGGCAATTTTACTTCCCTAAGGGACACGTTTTTGGTTGGCATGACTGATGTGTAAGGAGTAAGGACATTACTGGCATCTGGTGGGTAGAGGCCACTAAACATCTTAAAATACACAGGATAGCTCCCTACCACAGAGTTATCAGGACTCAAAATAGCAATAGTGCCGAATTAAGAAATCTTGCTGTAGAGGAGGTGCCACACCTTTGGCTTTAGTTCTAGTCATTCAGAAAGAGAACCCATGATTCCCAGCTAACTCACATTATGTAACCCTGTTTTTAAATTCCAGTCTCTCTCTGTCGGATGCACAGCAATAAGTCTGCTTCTCTGTATGAGGGAAATTGTTTTCTACTAACTGATGACCTCAGCTTAGCAGTTTTTTTTCCAGCACATCAAAACTCACAGTCAGACTTGCTCCAGCAAGTGCACTTTTGAGTAGCTTTATGATATATAAAGACCGTCTTTGGCATTCATACTGTGCTGCTCTATTGTTTACAAGCTAGCAGTAAATTACTTAGGGCTATTGCCAGAGATAGGAGCCACTTGCTCTCTGCTTTTTAGCCCCAAAGCTATATTTTATCTGGTGGCAAGATTTTATGAGAAAGTTATGGGGGGAGGGGGTTATGTACTCTTTGTACTTGTGTGACAAGTTTTATGGTACCAGTCCCATCCACTTTTTATTACCTTAAACCTGCTTTGGAAATTATTAACTACATCATGAATTTGGCAAATAGTATTTTTTTTAGAAGTCCCATTATAACATAATTCCAGAAAGGCTCTTCATGAGTCAGTTTAGAGAAATACTGTCAGAAAAAACACTTTGGACCTAAAGCAAAGCAAAAAATCTTTAGGTTACTTTGGAGCATTGATCTACAGATGTGTGTGTGTGTGTGTGTGTGTGTGTGTGTGTGTGTAAGAGAAAGAGAGAGAGACAGGGAGAGAGCAAATAGTTGAATGCCATAGTAATCATTATAAGGTGTGCATTTATTTTTGCTAACATCAATGTATCTCAGTTTTTTTTTTTTTTTTAGTATGCAAAACATTATTTCCGATTGAGTTTATAGTGACATATTTCTAACCACTGACTGTGATTTGGACTTTTTTTCTTGTTCTTTATCTCTCCTCACATCCCCAAGCGGTAATATTTTGTTCTTGAATTTATCAGGTATTTGTGAAATTGACTATTTTCTAAATAACAGCAATACCAAAAATATGTGTAGAAGGCAATACTAATCAGAATGCATAGCTCAACACAGAACTCTACAGCTCTCTCGAATAGATTTATACCTTTATTGAGGCTGATAAATTGTCAATTGTAATTTTTTTCAAAAATGAATTATTAATGAATTAACAAGAGAGAAACTATGGCATGTCAACAAAAATATTTTTCCCTGTGGATTTCGTTAGTAGACAGACACTTCATGCCAGTAATTTAGGCTCTAAGGGAACTGTAAGAACTCATTAGAAATAAAGGACAACATAGTCTACTTGGAATCAAGTCATTAGTCCCTGGTTATGATAAAATTATTGGTACCACAGACAGGAAGAACTAAAGAAAAGTTAAACATAATAATATAATTTTTAATTGATTTATTTGTTTTATAGAGGCATCATATTAAGGACTTGAGATTTTCTAGTTTAGAGAGGAAGTTATTTAAAAACACAGCATGATTTTCTGTGGGTCTCTGCTGTAGAAAGGCTTGTGAGGTTTCTGAGAAAAGTTAGCTCATCTGGTATACTGGATCCTGTAAGAATCTTGGTTCTTGCCTGCAATTAGATTTTATACACTGAATTCTGTTGTTTTGTTTTCCTTCAAATTTTATTTTAGATTTGAGGGTACATGGTCAGGTTTGTTTTCTGGGTATATTATATGGTGCTGAGGTTTCAGGTACAAATGATCCTATCACCCAGGTATTGAGCATAGTACCTGATAGCTAGTTTTTCAACCCTTCCCCCCCTCACTCCCTGCCCCATCTAGTTGTCCCCAGTTTCTATTGCTGCCATTTTTATGTCCATGAGTACCCAATGTTTAACTGCCACTTATGAGTAAGGATATGTAGTATTTGGTTTTCTGTCACTGCATTAATTTACTTGAAGTAATGGCCTCCAGCTCCATCCATGTTGCTGCAAAGAACATGATTTCATTTTTTATGGCTGCATAGTACCCCATGGTGTATATGTACGACATTTTCTTTATCCAGTTAACTGTTGATGGGCATCTAGATTGATTCCGTGTCTTTGCCATTGTGAATGGTGCTGTAATGAATATGCAACTGCGTGTGTCTTTTTGGTACAATGTATTCTTTTGAATATATATCCAGTAATGGGATTGCTGGGTCAAATGGCGGCTCTGTTTTAAAAAACTCTGTTATTGATAAAAAAAATTAAATCAGTAGGTAAGAACTTGAGGGAAAAAATCAGTCTCATGAAAATTGCATTTATAAATTTGCATAAATTTGTCCATATATAAAGTTGGTTGATATATGATTATAGGACTCTAGGTCTGGGATCTTCAATCAAAAAGAAAAAACATAGCAAATGAAATAAAAACCCAATACAACAACAATAAAAAGTTCAAGTTTAATATTTTGATATATTCAGTAACATTGGTTTAACCATATACCCTGGTTTATGACTGCTGATTATTTTTTGTGTTCCTTTTTAATATCAAAAATATTCTTGTTTGCTTAATGTTCTCCAAGTTCATCTGTGTTATGGCAAATGGAAGAATCTCCATTTTTAAGGCTGAATAATACTCTGTTCAATACGTGCATACATGCACATGCCACAGTTTCTTTATTCTTTCATCTGTGAACAGACACATAGGCTATTTCCAGATCTTTGCTATTGTGAAAAATAATGCTGCAATGAACATAGAAGTATAGATATCTTTTTGAAGTGGTGATTTAATTTTTTTGTGTGTATATACCTAGAAGAGGAACTGCTGGGTCATATGATAGTTTTTTATTTTTATTTTTTGAAAAGTAGTAGTCAGGTTTAATAGCAGATTAACACAAAACACAAATGTACCAATTTTCTGTGGTTACCATAGCACATTACTGCCAATTTTCTGGCTTAAAATAGTTCTGTTTTTAATTTCATTAGGAATCTCTATAATGTTTTCTATAACGGCTGCACGAGCCTACATTTCCACCAACAATGTACAAGAGTTTCCTTTTTGCCACACCCTTGCCAACATTTGTTATCTTTTTTAAAAAAGGCAAATATACAGAGACAGAGAATAAAACAGTGGGTACCAAGGGTGGAAGCACAGGGAGGAAATGAGGGGATGTAGGTCAAAGGATGCAAATTGAGGAACAAATATGTAGGATGAACAAATCTAGAGATCTAATGTACAATAACACGAGGACTATAGTTAATACAAATGTACTGCATTGGAAATTTTCTGCTAAGTGAGTAGATTTTAGCTGCTCTTGCCACATCGAAAAACATCATTCTCAGCAAACTCACACAAGAACAGAAAACCAAACACTGCATGTTCTCACATAAAAGTGCGTGTTGAACAATGAGAACACATGGACACAGGGAGGGGAACATCACACACCAGGGCCTGTTGGGGGCTTGGGAGACTAGGGGAGGGATAGGAGGGGGTGGGGGGATTGGGGAGCAATAACATGAGGAAAAATACCTAATGTAGATGACAGGGGAACGGATGCAGCAAACGACCATGGCATGTGTATACCTATGTAACAATCGTGTACAATCTGTACTTGTACCCTAGAACTTAAAATATAGTAAATTAAATTGGTAACTATGTGAAATGTTGGATATGTTAACTTGCTTCACCACGGTAACCATTTTACTATCTATATCTATCCCATAACATCATGTTGTATACCTTAATTATACACAATAAAATCAATTTAAAAATGTTCTTGTTTGGATGAAAATGTATATAGTTACAAATTGGAATATAAGTGAACCCTATGTTTGAACATACTAAGTTCATTTCCCACTCATTTCTTAAGGTAATTCAGTTCAACATAACAGATTCTTTTATCTTTGTCTCACAAAGGTAAACCATCTTTCCCAGCTACTCGGGAAGCTAAGGTGGGAGGATCACTTGAGCCTAGGAGTTCAAGACCAGACTAGGCAACATAATGAACCTCAACTCAAAACAACAAAAAAGGTAAGCCATCTTTAATTTTTTAAATGATATTTGAGATCATTTTATACAATCCTGTCATTTAAATGACTTCAATTATTTAAATGGGCTTTATGAAATATGAGTGTTATTTGCTTTTTGATATATCATTTCTTCTGTCTTTGCAAGGATTTATACAGTTTTCTTATGCTGTAAAAATAGTAACTATCAAATTGTTGTGGAGTTGATTATGAAAAATTGATCTTTTAAAAGCTTATGTAGGAAAATTATATTTAAGATTCCTGACACTACCTCTGCTGAGTTGTATTCAAATATATGGTTCTTAATTTATTGCAAATCTCATATCATTGTATCCCTTAAAAATATAAAAAAAAGCTAAGATTCTCTTCCAACAAAAAAATGCCCCCATAAAATTTTTCAAAAATTTTAGTGGGTTCAAGAATTTCCTGATGTCCCTCAAAGGATTTAAGTTTAAGAAGTCCAGCACTAGACTATGAGACTTTTGGGGGCACGAATTATGGTTTCTCCTTCCTCCCCACCCTTCTCTGAGTCTTTAGTATGTAGCAAGTATTGTACTCTTTAAATTATTAGTTGAATGACAGAATAAGGATGCTTTATTTATCAGTATGGCTGAGGTCTGAGTTGGATACGTTATGTCTTTTCAATTATTTTCTTTGTGTTTTTTGCTTTTTTTCATTTTCAGCATTGGCATATTATTTGTTAGAAAATGTTTTCCATTCTATAAACTTTGTAACAGATCAAATAGCAGAAGTGTTAAATACAGCATTTACAATCTATGTGTCCTGGGCCCATTCACTTAGCCTCTTTTGAGCCTCAGTTTCTGCATTTTCGTGGGGAATTGGGAGTCTCTTGGGCTCTATAAAGTGATCACCTACAAACTTCAACTACCTGCCCACAGAAAATAAATTTTCCCATCAAACCATGTTTTGTGCTGATGAAATACAGTATTATTTTATTTGTTATTTGGTCTAATAGGGAGATACGTAGAATAACAAAGAGCTACTCATTTATATTAAATCTCATGTTTCCTGATAGGCAGGGTTGGTGTGCTTTAAGAAAAGCCATACTCTTATCCCATTTGAAACTAATACATTTTTCCCACTGACCATGTGCTATTGTCTAAAATTCACATAGTTTCAAATAATTCCCACTTTCTTCTTTAGATTGGGAAATAACTTGAATTTTCAAGACAGTTGTCAAACAGGGGATAGGGAATAGACTAAAGATTTTAATGATGAAGAGAGAGTTAGATGGGATCCAAAACACGTGGTGCACCTGAGAGCAAATAACACAGTGAACACAAGGAAAACACTGGTCAGAGGACAGCGAATGCTGTGGATTTTAAGAGATAGGCACAAAATTGTTGGAGTATCTATAGAAAGAGATGAAAGAGAAATATTCCCAAATTATAATGGTACTGGCCATTTAGCCTACTCCTGTCATTTTAAAAGTAAATGAGCCTCAAATTATATATATGAGCTGAATAAGACCCTTAGACATAGTGGGAAAAGAAGTATATTATATTGCTAATATGATTTCATCTTAGCTGAGGCATCCCAGTATGGTACTACTTTCTCTGAGTTGAGCACAAATATTGGTGCAGTACACTGGGAACAATAAGGACAGTGGATGAAAGAGATGTGAGCCTCAGTTTTCTCATTTCTTAAATGCCGTTGTACCTACTTTGACATTATTTCTGCATTAGATATTTTGCAATAGTAGATAGTTCAGGACTTGCACATAATTACCTAAAATGTGAAATATATTGCTTTTAAAACATTCAAGTTCTAATTTTGACTCAAAGGCTTGAATCTATATAAATCATCTTGTTGTCTTTTTAACTTGTTTATGTTACAGTAGGTCTCAATTCTGGCATGTATCAGAGTCACATTATAGGCTCTTGAAAAATGTAGATATCCACGATCATTTTTCACCTATTCTTTAAAAGTCCCCTAAATTATTCTAATTATGTTCTTGTGAATTATTCTAGGTTTTCTGCATACTGTATTTTTCTTCTATCTCTTTGGTTTTCTAGTCTCTCCAGTAGCCAGGTAGAAATGAGAATGAAGTTCACAATTCAGAAATAGCTTCACAATCACCTCTATTTACTACCAGTGTATAATATGTGATCATGTCTCCTATTTCATTTGTTAGTGCTCTCACAACTTCAGACTCCATGGGTGATGAAGAGCTCCCTTTGCCATCCTTTTCTGCTCCTAATGGTGATGTTGAGCTATGAGAAGCATTCATATTCAAATGTAATTAGCTTTCTGCAGAAACCTATAGATATATTTAACTTAATAGAAACATTTCATATCTGCTTGCTCATGCAATTTCTTTCTCTATCTGACACATCAAGAGAACATTCTTTTGTTTAACTTTTATTTTAGGTTCAGAAGTACATGTACGGGTTTGTTATATAGGTAAATCGCATGTCACGAGGGTTTGGTGTACAGATTATTTCATCACTCCGGTAATAAGCATAGTAACCAAAGGCTAGTTTTTTGATCTTCACCCTCCTCTAACCCTCCACTCTCAAGTAGGCCCCAGTATCTGTTTTTTCCTTCTTTGTGTCCATATGTACTTGATGTTTAGCCTCACTTAAGAGTGAGAACATATGCTGTTTCATTTTCTGTTCCTGTGTTAGTTTGCATAGGATAATGACATTTAGCTCCATCCACGTTGCTGCAAAGAACATAAAGAACATGCCCTCATTCTTTTTTATGGCTGTCTAGTGTTCCATCATGTATGTGTACCAGATTTTTTAAAATCCAGTCTACCATTGATGGGTGTTTAGTTTTTTTTGCTATTGTGAATAGTGCTACAATGAACATATGTGTGCAGATGTCTTTGTGGTATAATTATTTATATTCCTTTGGGTATATACCCAGTAATGGGATTGCTGGATTGAATGGTAATGCCATGTTAAGTTCTTTTAGAAATTGGCAAACTACTTTCCACAGTGGCTGAACTTACTTACATTCCCACCAGTAGTGTATAAGCATTCCCTTTTCTCTGTAACCTTGCCAGCATCTGTTATTTTTTGATTTATTAATAATAGCCATTCTGATTGGTGTGAGAAGGTATTTCATTGTGGTTTTCTTCTGCATTTCTCTAATGATTAGTGATGTTAAGCATTTTTCATATGCTTGTTGGCAACATCTATTTCTTCTTTTGAAAAATATCTGTTCATGTCATTTGCCCACTTTTTAATAGGATTGTTTTTTGCTTGCAAATTTGTTTAATTTCCTTGCAGATTCTGGATATTAGACCTTTGTTGGGTGCATAGTTTGCAAATATTTTCTCCCAATCTATAGGTTGCCTGTTTAGGAATAAAAGTTCTTTTCAAAAGAAGACATAAATGACGCCAACAAACATGTGAAAAAATGCTCATCATCACTGATTATTAGAGAAATGCAAATCAAAACCACATTGAGATACCACCTCATGCCAGTTAGAATGGTGATCATTAAAAAATCTGGAGACAACTGATGCTGGAGAGGATATGGAGAAATCGGAACACTTTTACACTGTTGGTGGGTGTGTACATTAGTTTAAGCATTGTGGAAGACAGTGTGGCACTTCCTCAAGGACCTAGAAATAGAAATTGCATTTGACTCAGCAATCCCATTACTGGGTATATACCCTAAGGATTATAAATCCTTCTATTATAAAGACACATACACATGTATATTCATAGTGGCACTGTTTACAATAGCGAAGACCTGGAACCAACCCAAATGCCCATCGACAATAGACTGGACAAGGAAAATGTGGCACATACACACCATGGAATACTATGCAGCCATAAAAAAGATGAGTTCATGTTGTTTGTAGGGACATGGATTAATCTGGAAACACAATTCTCAGCAAACTGACACAAGAACGGAAAATCAAACACTGCATGTTCTCACAGGCGGGTGTTGAACAATGAGAACACATGGACACGGGAAGGGGAGATCACACACAAGAGTCTGTTGGGGGGGCAAGGGAGGGACAGCATGGGGGGTGCGGAGGTCAGGGAGGGATAACATGGGGAGAAATGCCAGATGTAGGTGATGGGGGGATGGAGGCAGCAAACCACATTGCCATGTGTGTCCCTATGCAACAATCCTGCATGATCTGCATGTGTACTCCAGAACCTAAAGTACAATAAAAAAATTTACATACAGAAATTTTGTGTGTATACTTTTTATTTTTCATTTTTTGTGATTTTCATTTGCATTCATCTGACGAATAATGTTGCTGAGCACCATTTCATATACCTTTTGGTAATTTGTAAGTCTTTTACATGGGTTCAGGCCTGGAGCCTTGGTCTATAGAGGTTGACTGGCATTGGGGTAGCCATGGAACCAGGGTCTGTGGGGAGTGTGTATGTGTGTACTGATATGAGATTCAACAAATGCATAGAGTTCTCTGACAACCACCAAGATTAGGTTACAGAACAGTTCCCTGAGCACCCAAAAGTCCCTTGTGCTGCCCACTTGTAATTAAACCCTTCTTCACCTCCTAATACAGTGATCCCCAACCTTTTAGTCACCAGGGACTGGTTTCATGGAAGATGGTTTTTCCACAGACCAACGTTGAGGGGCTGGTTTCAGGATGATTCTAGTGTATTGCATTTGTTGTGTACTTTATTTCTATTATTATTACATTGTAATATATAATGAAATAATTATACAACTCACCATAATGTAGAATCTGTGGGAGCCCTGAAATTGTTGTTGTTGTTGTTTTTCTTGCAACTAGTCAGTTCCATCTGGGGGCAATGAGAGACAGTAACACCCAAAGTATGTTGCTTATGTCCAGTGTATTCTGCAATTTTGTTTTTGTTGTGAACCCTACTTCACAAAGATAGGAAGTTGGAAATGGAAGCAGGCTTTTCAGTACTTTTGTGAGAATCTCAGGATGTTCTGCTTAACTTTAATCCAGAATGTATGGGGATTTGAAGTTGTCTCAAACATATTTTTAAGGACAATGTCATTTCAGATCTCAAGCAGTTGCTTCTCTTCTAGTGTGGACAGAGTCAGTTCACCTGGCTTATTCACAAATGGATATCAGATCCACTCCTTCCCAGTCTGGGAGTCTTTGTGGTTGGGAAATAATGCTGAAACTCTTTTGAAAGCTGAGATAGGTAATCATGCACCACCTGGAAAAAAGAAGGCCTTGGTCAGTCTCTTTCAAAATCTCTGCTAATGTTTGAAACATGTCAAAAATTCCAGTGTTCACTCATTGCCCTCATAATTCCAGTTTGGCTTTGAATGCCCCCACTTTATCTGCTGACTGCAACATAGCTGTCATTCCCCTTTGAAGTGACAGATTGAGTTCATTGAGCAGGTTGAATATGTCACACAAGTAAACGAGTTTTGTGACCCATTCTGTGTCACTGAAATGTGCTGCCAGTGGTGACTGTTTTTCTAAAAGAAATCTCTGGAGCAGCTCTCATAACTCAGAAATTCTAGCCAGTGATCTACCTTTAGAAAGCCATCTCACTTCTGTGTATAAGAGAAGATATGTGTGCTCTGCGTCCATCTGCTCACAGAGATGTGGAAACAGATTATTAGTAAGGGCATGTACTTTAAAGTAGTTGATAATCTTTATCATATCCTGCGTAATGTTGTTAAGTTCAGGTGACAGTTTGCAGCTAGCCAGCATTTATTTACGGATGACACAGTGTGTAGACTCACATTCAGAAGCAACCTCTTTGACTTGAGTGGTGAAACCAGAAAGCCAGCCAGTCATGGCAGCTGCTCCGTCTATGCATATACCAATACAAAATGACAGTTCAATTCTTCTGATATGTAATCATTCAAAGACTTGAGTAGTTCTACAGCTGTATTGTTGGTTGGCAACAAAAGTACACATAACATATCTTCATGCACATCCTCCTGAAAAGTATATTGCATGAAAACAAGCATTGCTGTCTTGTTGTCAGTATCGGTACACAGCCTGGATTGTGTACCATGGTGACTCATTAATCCTTTTTAACAATTGTGCCTCAATATCCTCCGCTATTTCATCAGTTCATCTAGTTATGGTGCTAGCCGAAAGAGGAACAAGTGCCATCTTTTGAGCTGCAGACTCTCCGAGAAGGTCACGACAAATGTCCTTAGCAGCAGGCAGGATCAACTCTTCACCAATAGTAAAGGGATGCTTAGCTTTGGCAATGCGGTTAGCCACTAAAATTGATGCTGTCAGTGCAGACACATTTGAGAAAGTGATGTTCTTCAATAATTGTTTCTGTTCTTTGGGCTCACATTTTGTTACTTTGAAAAACTACAAAGGCTTGCCTTTTAATTCAGGGTGCTTGGTCTTCATGTGGTGAAGCAGGTTTTTTTTTTTTCTTTTTCTTTCTTTTTCTTTTTTCTTTTTTTTTCTTTTTTTTTTTTTTTTATGAGACAGAGTCTCACTCTGTTGCCAGGGCTGGAGTGCAGTGGCACAATCTCAGCTCACTACAACCTCAGCCTCCCGAGTTCAAGCAGTTCTCCTGTCTCAGCATCCCAAATAGCTAGGATTACAGGCATGCACCACCATGCCTGGTTAATTTTTGTATTTTTAGTAGGGACACGGTTTCTCCATGTTGGCCAGGCTGGTCTCAAACTCTTTACCTCAGGTGATCCTCTTGCCTTGGCCTCTCAATGTGCTGAGATTACAGGTGTGAGCCACCACGCCCCACCCAGTGAAGTGGTTTTGAAGGTTTGATGGCTTAGTGGGATACCCAGTTGCCATATATTATACAAAGCAGGGTTGGAGAATGTGAATCACCTGTTGCAATGAATTCATAATTCAAGTAGCCCTCTTGGTATTTTCTTTTAAATGCAGCTTTGTTTTTCTTGGCAGTCTTAGTCTTCTGCTGTCTCATCATTGGGTCTTTCCCCCTTTTAAAAGAAGCTCTCAAGTGACATTTGGTTTTTACTCATTTTGGCTAGGGTTAGCTTGAGGGCTTACGAAAATTGTGACTGAGACAAGAGCTCAGTCCAGGAAAGAGGTGCAGATGGAAGTGGTAAATACAATGATAGGTGGGCCACACATGGATTAAAATAAGTGTTGGATTCTGACTTA
This sequence comes from Alouatta palliata, assembly GCA_004027835.1. NCBI lineage: Eukaryota > Metazoa > Chordata > Mammalia > Primates > Atelidae > Alouatta > Alouatta palliata. Next base: position 33,349 of record PVKV010018047.1, on the reverse strand, counting down.
GAGCCTGTCACCAGACGCAGCTGTATAATTGAAGTACATCAACTCACTTGCCACTATAAAGCCTGCCATCACATACAGGTTAATTGTCACTTGCTACTCATTGATAAGGTCTTGATATAAATCTGCAAGCAAGTGATTTATTATGGTATCTGTGCAGTCAAACCTCTCTGCTAATGTTAATCTGCATTTACAGCCACTCCCCAGTGCTAGAATCACTGCCTCAGCTCCACCTCAGATCATTAGGCATTAGATTCTTATGAGGCGCATGCAACCTAGATCATGTGCAGTTCACAATAGGGTTCATGCTCTTATGAGAATCTAATGCTGCCACTGAGGAGACAAGAGGCAGAGCTTAGGCAGTAATGTGAACCATGGGGAATGGAGGTGAATACAGATGAAGCTTCAATCATGCAGCTTATCTGTACCATCTGGTTCCTAACAGGACACAGACTGCTATCAGTCTGTGGCCTGGGGGTTGGGGACCCTTTCCTAACGCTTAGAAACTGTTATGTTTTCAGTCTCCATATCTTTGCCTTTAGAATGCTATATAAATGGATTAATATGGAATGTAATCTTTTTAGTCTGTTTTTTGCACTTAGCATAATGTATTTGAGATTTATCCATATTGTTTGTGAATCAATAATGTGCCCCTTTTTTTGCTTAGTCATATTTCATTGTAAAAATATACCAAAATTTATTTTTCCATTAATCTTTTTCATTCATCAGATGAATTACATTGGATTTTTCTGGTTTTGGGGAGATTATAAAATTATGTTACAATAAATATTTATGTACAGGTTTTTATGTGAACATAAGTTTTAGGTTCTGTAGAGTAAATACATGGGAGTTTGGCCATATGGTAGGTATGTGTGTAACATTTTAAGAAATTGCCAAACTGTTTTCCAGAGTGTCTGTATCATTTTACATTTCCACAAAATATGAGAAATCCAGTTGCACCTTACATTACCCTGTACTTTATATTGTCAGGCTTTTTGTTTGTTTATATTAGCCATTCTAATAGGTGTATAGTTGTAACTTGTGATTTTAACTTGCGCTTCCTAATGACTAATAAGGTTAAGTATCTTGTCATAATGCTTATTTACATTTCATTTATCTTCTTTGGTGAATTTTCTGTTCAAAAATTTGTCCATTAAAAATAATTGGTTTATTTCATTATTGTTGAATTTTGAGGATTCTTCATATAATTTTATATATAAGTTTTTCATTAGATAAGTGATATGCACATATTTTATCCCAGTCTGTACATTGTCAATTTATTCTCTTATTGTGATCTTTAAAAGAACAAAACAATGAGTAGAAGAATGGCTACCAGATGCTGGGGATTGGGCAGAGGGATGGGGAAAGGATAGATGTTGATCAAAGGATATAAAGTTTCAGTTAGACTGGAGGAATACGTTTTAGTGATCTATTGCATTACGTAGTGACCATAGGTAATAATAATGTGTTGTGTATTTCAAAATTGCTGAAAGAATACATTTTAAAGTTCTCACCACAAAATAAGTTGATGACATGATTGATATGTTAGTTTGCTTGACTGAATCTTCCTACAATGTATACATAGATTAAAATACAAAATCATACCCCATAAAATATATACATATGTAATATTTTAAAATTAAAAACAAAATATTAAAAGCATTTTTTTTTTAATTTTGGAAAGGTCCAATTCATTTGTTTTTGTTTTATGGCTTTAAACTCTTTGCCTAACCCAAGATCATAAAGATACTCTCATTTGTTTTCTACTACAAATTTGGTTAATTTTAAAACTTACATTTGTGTGTATGATATATGTTGAGTTAATTTTGTGTAAGATTTGAGTCATAGGTCAAAGTTCTTTTTCTTGGAAATGAGATATCCAGTTGTTCAGCAGCATTTCATTTTTAAAAATTTCTTTTAAAATTATTTTTAATTTTTATGAATACATAATAATTGTACATATTTATGGATAATGTGATTTTTGATACAAACATATAATGTATAATGACCAAATATGGGATTAATAACCCATAGTAGAATTATTATGTATTAAAGTATACAAGGAACTCAAAAACAATAAAACAATCTGATTTAAAAATGGGCAAAAGATCTGAATAGATATTTCTCAAAAGAAGACATACAAATGATTAACAGGTATATGAAATAATGCTCAACATCACTAATCATCAGGGAAACCAGATCATTTGTCCATTAAAGTGTCCCACATTCTGTTTTGGGCTGATTTGTTCCCTAATGGTGTCATTAAAATTGTTTTTATATCTCTTATATCTTTTTCTTTTGAGAAGGTGATTAGATCTCGATTGCATTTGGGTTTACACTTTGGGTAGCCATCTTTGCAGGCTACTTTCTTGGTTAGTGGGAGTTTTTAGCTTTATCCAACTATTATAAAGCTCCCCATTGATCTTTTTTTCTATTGGCATTAGCAGTCATTGATGCTGTTTGTGGGTAACCCCCATTCTGGGCACCGAGGAAGGAGAGTTATGCAGACCCCGGGCACAATTAGTGCCTGAAGAATATCTTATTGTTCATTTATTTCCTTTTATATATATAATATCCTTCATAGATAATCATATCTTAGTTTGTAGTTGGAGGAATGTCTAGAGCAGACATGTTGCAGAGCATGAACTAGGGAAAAACAGCCACACCAGGACAAGAGTCTATGACCCAGGCAGTAATGCCTCTGCCTGAGAGGGCATGCCCTACATGGCAGATTGGCCCAGGTGGCAGCATTCAGTATCGTAAAGATACCCGCTGTATCTCAGGCTTGGAGCAAGAATCACTCCTCCTGAAAGGGAGTTGTAGTATGTTGTGTCCAGTTCTTGTGGAAAGCTGGCTTCAGTCTAGGAATTCTGCATACATCCAAGGGCTTAAAACCCCTCCAGTATAATCATACCTCAGTGGCTGTACACCCTGTCAGCTCTCTTGCTCCTGTGCTGACTCAAAGCATCCTCCTATAGAAATCCTTAGTAGCAGCCTGCAGGTGGCTGTATATAACTTGTCAGTTCTGTTGCTATTATGCTGACTCAAAGCATCCTCCTATAGAAATCCTTAGAAGTAGCCTGCCCTTAGGTAAGAGATGTTGCACACTGCACCTTCCTTACTGCACACTGCCCACCTCCTTAAGGGTGGACCCCTTGCTGCACACTGACCACCTCCTTGTCTCGGTGACCTAATGGGGGTAGACCCTTTGCTTATCATGCTCGTGATTGTCTTGACCCTATCACTGTCCTTAAGATGACTTTACTCACTGCCCTTCCCCCCAACTTGTACCTAATAAATACAGATGCTCCTGGATGCTTGGGGCCTCACATGTCTCCACTTGCAAGTGGCTTTGGCCCCCCAGCCCAACTGCTGCTACCCAGTCCTTTGGTGTCTTGTCTCATTATTTGTCAGATCCAGTGCCTCAGCACAGCGATAGGGGATACCCCATGATCCTAGTAGGGCTGGACCCTACACTGTTTCTTTAGATTCATTATTTTATTAAAGATTGCACAATGGTGATACTCTGATTTTAGGATTTATTTTGCATTAACTAGCCAGAAGGCTTATATACAGAAAGACTTTCCTTAATCAACTTTTTAGTTACTCCAAGATATATTTAGCCTAGGAAAGGCAGGACAAACGTTTGAATCTTTCCCTTTTCCATCATTTTTCAGAGTGATCAGTTAATACCCTGGAAACTTCTAATTGAGACCAATTACTGTTTTCATTCATTCATTCATTCATTTGAGACGAAATCTTGCTTTGTCACCCAGGCTGGAGTGCAGTGGTGTAATCTCGGCTCACTGCAACCTCCACCTCCAGGGTTCAAGCTATTCTCCTGCCTCAGCCTCCTGAGTAGCTGGGATTACAGGTACCCACCACCGTGCCTGGCTATTTTTTTTTTCTTTTTGTGTTTTTAGTAAAGACAGGGTTTCACCACGTAGGTCAGGCTGGTCTCAAACTGCTGACCTCAAGTGATCTGCCCACCTCACTTCCCAAATGCTGGGATTACAGATGTGAGCCACTGTGCCCAGCTTTGATTATATTTTTTATCATTATGAATTTATGGATTTGTATAAACCTGATATATTTATTATACTTGATATACTCGTTACTCTTACTGATGCTCAAATTGTCTTATCTTAGTTCATTGGCAGTTCTTTCACCTTGACATTAACTCATTAGTCTTTAATAGCTTTCTTGATTTCTGGGACGGTAATGTCCTAATCTCATCTTGTACATTTCTTGTCACATTCCTGAATTCAGCCATTTCTCCAAGGAATTCTTGGAATCTTTTAATGGAAGATAGAATTTGGAGGCCACAATTTTGGAACTATGGCAAAATATATAGATTTTGAATGTTAAATGGTTGGTGGTTTTTAGACTTATAACCTAAATCACCACAAAATCCTTAAAGAAAGTTTATAATCATAATCTTCTCATAATATATTGTTCAGACCTAATTCAAAAGACAGGCCTCTGGGTAGGAATTTACCAACTCCAAGTTCTAAAATGGCTGTCCCGAAATCCTAAAATTCTATGAAAATTAGTCTACCTGTGTTTGGAAGGGGTTAGAACATTCTGGGGGAGCAAATTCACTGAAGGAGTAATTTGAGAAAACAATTCACTGCAAGGTATATACAAGATGACCTTGTCAGTAGGGCTCAGATATCCTTATATTATAAGGAGGACCACTTTTAATCATATATCAGTGTTTGGTTTTGTGTCAGTTCACCAATTTCCCTTTTGGTGGTGTCACACTTACTTTCCTTTCATATTTTCTCACTGGAAATTGAGAGAAAAAAATGTTCCAGAATTAAATCTGCTATGAGTATACAAATCTTTTATTAAGCTAGACAACAGCGTGAATGCACAGATTTTAAACTGACAATTTTGGTATTGAACTAGCTAGACATCTCAATTTCATTACCTTGAATAAAGTTATGTTCCACTTTGCATGAATGTGTTTATTCTCATATTTGCATTTGGAAATGACCTTTCACTCAGTCCTGATGCCAGCTGTAATGCAGAAAGCAGTATATAATTGAGAAAATCCGTGACAATATTCAGGCAGATACTGTATATTGCCTCGGTCTCTCTACTTTCTCATTTTCAAGAAAGGAGAAAGGTCAAAGATTGCTGCATTCTGCGATTTAAAATTCAAATGAGGAACATTTTCTTGTTCTGTGAACCCAATTATTATCCATGATTGGTATGTCCTTTGCCTACTTGATTTTGTCTTATGTTTTTTTAAAAATTTGTGCAGAACATTAGAATAAAAAATGTATATGAGAAGGTTTCACAGTATTAGACTGTCTTTATCTACAACTATATTATGTCTATATCTATACCTAGCTAGCTGGACTAGTAAGAATTTGGTAAGCTTTACAGTGTCTTTCTTTTTCATTATTTACTAGCACTTATCAACCTACATCCTAGGGTACTAATATTTTCTTCTAAATCATTTATAGATATTATACAAAATAACTATTTACAGTCATCTGAATGCTGACACATATATGTACTTGATTTGAACTGAACCCATAATGTAAAAAATATTTGCCTAAAGACCTGTATAGTACACTCTCCATCCAATCCTCCATTATAAACTTTGATCCCTGGCCTATGTCTCCTGTAAATTTACTAGGTTTTTATACTGATGATGACATCGACCAGGTAGTTGTGTAGGAAGAACAGAGCGTATCAATTTATTGCACAGCATGGTGTCAGAGGCCTTTATAAATATTTTGGCTGTACATTTATTCCAACCAAGTAAAATAAACTGTAGTTAAGGCTTTAAAAACAGTTTCATTGACTTAGCCTTCATACTGCATGGGAATCCATTGTGTATCACTGGGGCACACCATTCCCCTTGTCTTTGCATTTTATTTATGAATTTTACATGAAATCATTACCATTTTTGTATTCAGTTCTTCTGCAGTGGCGGAAACAGGAATCTAAGCAGGCTGTTACATCTCAAAGATACATTCATTAGGCCTGAATTATGAGTTCAGCACATCCTGAAAATAGGAACTGCTCAGAACCTCCTCACAGCTGTCGTTTTGCTTCTCTCTTACAACTGCCATCGCCCTGCACAAAATGACGACTCAATTCTACACCCACCAGATGTTTTTGCCCCCGTTTTATGGTGTCAGCTTTGAATACAGAAATCTTGGGTTTTATCAAAACTAAAATAGGCTGCTTTTAAGGAAGACGAAGGAAAGAAAAGACAAGGTTGTTGACAGTAGTATAAAGGTGCTAGAAAATCTGTCTACTGGCTTTAATCATTCTTCATAAGGTAGAAAAACATGAATATTTTATATTTTGTAAAATTGATTTAAGAGATATAATATTTTTTAAAGATGGTGGCTTATACCTATAAAATATTACTTGTTTTCATTCTAAATGGAAGGTGATAAATATCACCACTAATCTTTTTTGGAATCAATCAATTGATATGTATTAATTTTATTATAATAGCAATATACTCATTGTACGGTCATCATACAATTTAATGAGAATCTTGTTATTTAATAGAGATACCTCTTGGAAGATACCAATTATGTATCAGTTTAGATCATCTATATTGCATAAGCTTTACCAAATCTTTTATATGGAAAAATGTGCTAAAGGAAAAAAAGGGAATAAAGAAGTTCAAGGTTCTATAAAAATAAGAAAATATGCAAAAATAGTAAGGAAATTAAAACTAAAATCTAACCCTCATGGTTCCTTATTCATCCTTGTTCAGTCATCTTAATATAATTAACACATATTCAGTTAATGTTTATTATTTGTCAGACACTCTGGTAGATGTTGGAGATAATTACGATGTGATGAGAGCTAGGATAGGGGAATGAAAATGAACCTTTATCATGTGTCTGATGTATTCCAAGTGCTTTTATGTATCCTGTTTTATTTAATGCTTACAGAAATTTATATCTAAAGAATGAATTTATATCCTAAGGCTACAAATGTGGATATTAGCTTGAAGAGGATTAGCCACTTTTTTCATTGTTGCAGAGCAAAAATAGGGCAGAACATAATCTCTCCAGATCTGTCTGTTTCCAAGAAATGATGCCATTTCATTTGAGGAATGTCATGAAGGATAAATGAGTTTTCCGGTTACATAAAGAATGAAGGACATTCCAGGTCCTGACTCATATAAATAATGAAAACATTGTTCTTTCTGGAAATTGCTAGGAGTTCAAGAAGCCTGGGGTCCAGAATGAATGAAGAGGAATAGGGAGATAAAGCTCAAGGCTTTGGCTGACAACTTAGAGAGCATTTAAATAAAAATCAGTTTTATTGATGAAAAATCACATTGAATAAAATGCATCAGTTTTAAAGGTACAGTTGCATGAATTTTGACAGATGTAAACATTTGTGTAACCATCACAACAATCAAGATACAGAACATTTTCTGTCATGTGAGAACATTCCCTTGAGTATGTAGTGAATAATTCCATTCAGTCCTCTGTCCCAGGCAACCACTGATCTGCTTTCTGTCACTATGTATACGTTAGTTTTATCTTTTCTAGAATTTCACGTAAATGTAATCACATGGTATGTACTTTTTTTTTTGCCTGATTTATTTTGGACAGCGTAATGAATTTCAATCATATTGTATCAGTGTGTTGTATGGATATACTACAAACATAGAGTTTTGTTGTATAGATATACTGCAAATTGTTTCTGCATTCAATTGTTGAGGGAAATTTGGGTTCTTTCCAGTTTTTGACCACTATAAATCCTCTATTAACATCTTCATACAACTCTTTGGGTGGACATATGTTTACATCTTTCTTGGATAAATTCCTAGTTTTGTTTGCATGGTATGTATTTTTCATCTTTTTAAACAATCTGTATCTTTAAAGTGGGTTCCTTATAGAAAGCACATACATATTTAGATCTTGCATTTTTTAAAATCCAGTTTGAAAATCTGTGCCTTTTAATTGGAATAGTCAGATCAGTTTTTAAAATTTAATTACAAATTCAGCTGGGTTTAAATCTGCCGTCTTTCTCTTTGTATCCATTGGTTCCATCTGTTCTTTGTCCTTTTTTCCACTTTTCCCATTTTCTTTTAGATCAGTTTTTTTAGTTATATGTTTTCTCTATTGGTTTACTAGCTACGATGTTTTGGTTTATTTTCTCAGGGGTTCCTCTAGGATATGTAGTATATATTTTAATTTATCAATTCATCACAATCTATCTTGAAATAATATACCATCTTGCAAATAATGTAAGACCCTTATGAATAGTATACTTTGAGTTCTCCTACTATTCTTTGTCCTATTGCTGTCATACACTTTATTGTATATATATTTAAAACCTGACAATAAACCAATAAACACATTACAATTTTTTTCTCTATTCATTTTCTTTTAAAAACATGAGGAAAAAAAAAAACTTTACCCATATAGGTACCATTTCCAATAGTCTTCATTCCTTTGTGAACATCCGAGTTCATCTGTTATCATTTACCTTCTGCCTGTAGAACTTACTGTAACATTTCCTATAGTACAGATCTGTTGGCGATAAAGTATTTCACCTCTTGTTTACCTAACAAAAATTATTCATTTCACCTTCATTTCTGAAGGGTATTTTCATAGTGCATAGAATTCAAGATTGACAGTTTTTTCTTCAGCATTTAAAAAATGTTCAGTCTTCTTCTGCCTTGCATAATTTCAGATGAGAAGTATATAACAATTTGTATCTTTGTCCTTTGCATATAATGAATCTTTCTTCTCTAGCTGCTTTTTTTTTACTTTCTCTTCATTAATGTTTTTCATCAACTTGTGAAATTCCTTGGCTTGATTGTCTTTGTGCTTTTCACTGGGTTTGTTAAGCTTGTTTCAACTGTGGGTTTATAGTTTTCATCAACTAGAAAATTTTTGACCATCATTATTTTAGATATTATTTCAGACTCACCCTCCTCACCCACATTTTTTCTGGGAGTATGATTACATATATTTGACACTGATTGATATTGTGCTACAGAGCACTGAAGCTAGGTTTATTTTTCAGTATTTCTTACTCAGTTTTGTGCTTCATTTTGAATAGTTTCTTTTGCCAGGATTTCATGTTTACAGATTTAAAAAACTTCTATAGCATCTAATTTGCTGTCAATTTTCTTCAGTGAAATTTACATTTTAGATCCTGCATTTTTCATCTTCAGAATTTCCATCTTACTCATTTTTATATCTTTTATTTCTATTTTCATTGTATTCATGCTTTCTTTCAAATTTTTGAGCGTGTAATACCTGTTTTAAAATCCTTATCTGTTAATTTCCTCATCTCTGTCATTTCTAGGTCTGCTTATTCTAACTTATGTTTTCGTGCTTATGGATTCTATTTTGCTGATTCTTCATATATCTACTAATTTTCTGTTGGATTTCTGACATTTAAAAATTTTTGTTAAATCAGACTTGTTTTGGCAGTCAGTTTAGGAATTTACAGATCAGCTTGATCCTTTCCAGGCTTGTTTTAAAGCTTTTCTTTGGTAGGTGTACAGTAGTCTTTATTCTGGGATTAATTTAGCCTCACTATGAAGACACTGTCCTTTGGGGTTTATGCCAGATACTTCATGTATTTAACAAGGTTTATTCTCTCAGGCCAGTGAATAACTGAGTAAGTCTCAACTCTGTGCTCCCTAGTATTTGTTTTTTGCCTACCATTTCTGCTTTGCCTGGCCTCAGGGAGTTTCACCCTATGTACATGTAGATTGGTATTCACATAAAGATTCAAGAAAACAAAATATTTTCTGAAGGATGTTGTCTGTGTAGCTCTCTCTGCTGTGGTACTCTCCCTCCAAAATTCTAGCCGCCATGGCCTCCACAAATTTTGTTTTTGTTTCCTCAACTCAGTGAGGTTGTCAAGGATTGTTTGATTTCTTCTCCCTTTGCCATGGTTCAGAAATTTCCTCTCAGCAGAGAGCTGAGACAGGCATAGATCTCATTTATTTTCCTTCCCTCAGGGATCACAGTCCCATGCTGCCAGCTGTCTTATGTCACAAAGCAGTTATTTCATAATTTTTGTCATTTTCTAATTGTTTTTACTGAAAGGGTACTTCTTATGGCAGTTATTTCTTCTTAGGTAGCAAAAATCCATGTAGTGAATTTTTAAATAGAAGATCAATATATATATTAAAATCACAAACAAAAAAGTTTGTTATGATAATAAATCAGTATAACTAAACCATAAAAAGTCTTTGAATTTCTGATTTTTAGAATGATGAAATAGTAAATCAGATCAACTTTCTAACTGAGGACATTCTAAGATATTTTCGTACTGACAGTATTGGTCAGTGTGGAAGAATTAGCTGTTAAATTGAGGGCAGTTTTGGTGGGCATACAGGAGGATCAAAATATAAATCAATAGTTAATAGACCATGAGCAAAAGACTTAAAAGGTACTTCAAGAAAGAAGAAATTCAAATACACCTTAAGCATTTGAAAACCTGCTCGATTTCATTGGTGGCTAGTAAAAGGTAATTTAAATCTACAAAGAGATACTAGTGTATACTCACTACAATAACAAATAGTAAAATGTATAATGATATTAGGTGTTGACAGGGATGATGAGCAATGGGATGTGAAGTTTATTGGTGGAAGTGTAATTTGCATATAACTGCTTTGGGAACATTTATATTTAGTAATTGAAAATATGCATGATCTGTGATCCAGTCAGCACACTCATGTGTATGTACTTCCAGACTATCTTTCAGGGCATATGTACAAATCTGTTTATAATAGCATTATTTGTAATGGTAAAACAGTAATGGCCCCGAAAGCAACTCATGTCTAGCAACAGGAAAGTGAATATGAGTTCTATGATGTAGTCATACAGTGGAACCCTATGTAACCGCAGAAATGTACAGATATGTGCATTGTCATAAATAAATATTGAAAACATATATAGAATAAGTAAGCTCAAAAGGACTACATATAGTTTGATTCAATTTATGTAAAGGTGTAAAATAGACAAAAACTAAACCTTATTCTATAGGGTTACATATATGGGTGGTAAAACTATTAAAAAAACATTATGACTACAAAAAAGGAATAGTTCCTACCTTTAGGGGAAAAATTAACAATATTTTGAATGAGAATGGGGATATGGTAGTTTTCTGGAATCCTACAAATGTTTTATTTCTTGACCTGGGTGGTGGCTACAGATATTCCATTTATACTTATTCATTAAATTATATATTACATATTGTGAAGTTTTCTATGCCTATATTATTTTCACAATAAAAATGTTTTAAAAATTGTGTTGATATCTGTCTGGGCCAGCTCCGTCCAATAAAAATATAGCATGAGTCATAAATTTGAGCTACTAATCTAATTTTAAATTTTCTAGTAGCCATTTAATAGGCTAATAAAAACAAGTGAAATTAATTTTAATAATATATTTATTTTAACCCAATATATCTAAAATAGTATTACCTTAAATACAATTAACATAAAAGTACTGAGATAGTTTACATTCTTTTTATCACCCTAAGTCTTTTTTTTTTTAATTGTACTTTAGGTTCTAGGGTACATGTGCAGATCATGCAGGATTGTTGCATAGGTATATACATAGTACGGTGGTTTGCTGCCTCCATTCCCCGTCACTTGTATCTGGCATTTCTCCCCATGTTATCTCTCCCCAACCTCTCCACCCCCCACTGTCCCTCCCCTACCTGCCCCCAACAGACCCCAGTGTGTGATGCTCCCCTCCCTATGTCCATGTGTTCTCATTGTTCAACCCCCGCCTATAAGTGAGAACATGTAGTGTTTGATTTTCTGTTCTGGTGTCAGTTTGCTGCAAATGATGGTTTCCAGATTCATCCATGTCCCTACAAAGGACTTGAACTCATCGTTTTTTATGGCTGCATAGTGTTCCATGGTGAATATGTGCCATGTTTTCCTTGTTGAGTCTACTGTCAATGGGCGTTTGGGTTGGTTCCAAGTCTTTGCTATTGTAAACAGCGCCGCCGCAATGAACATACGTGTGCATGTGTCTTTATAATAGAACGATTTATAGTCCTGTGGTTATATACCCAGTAATGGGATTGCTGGGTCAAATGGAATTTCTACTTTTAGATCCTTGAGGAATCACCACACTGTCTTCCACAATGGCTGAACTAATTTACACTTCCACCAACAGTGTAAAAGTGTTCCTATTTCTCCACATCCTCTCCAGCATCTGTTGTCTCCAGATTTTTTAATGATTGCCATTCTAACTGGTGTGAGATGGTATCTCAATGTGGTTTTGATTTGCATTTCTCTAATGACCAGTGATGATGATCATTTTTTCATATGTTTGTTGGCCTCATATATGTCTTCTTTTGAAAAGTGTCTGTTCATATCCTTTGCCCACTTTTGAATGGGGTTGGTTGGTTGTTTTCTTGTAAATCAGCTTTAGTTCTTGGTAGATTCTGGATGTTAGACCTTTGTCAGATGGGTAGATTGCAAAAATTTTTTCCCATTCTGTTGGTTGTCAGTTCACTCTAATGATGGTTTTTTTGCTGTACAGAAGCTCTGGAGTTTAATTAGATCCCAGTCTTTGAAATTTAATGTGTATTTTATACCTGTAGCACATCTCAATTTTTGTAGTCCTGTTTTAAGTGTTCATAGTCTCATGTGGCTAATGGCTACTGTACTGAATAGTATGGATCTAGATATGAGTGGTAGTTGGCTATGTGTGCTACAGCAATGACAAAGGCTTTAAGAAGAGATCAAAAACCCAGTGTATATCCTAGGAACAGTAGCCATGAGTTCAAAACTGAGGTGGAACGTGGTTTGGTGGAGAGATTAATTGATCATAAACTCTGGGAATCAATTGTGTGACTGAACCTAGGATTAAGGTTTAGGTAAAGAGTAATTAACCTGAAGCTATAAAATAAAAGCAAGAAAACAAAGGGGCAGTCGTACAGCCTATACTCAAATCCAACTCTATCACATAGGAAAGTTCACATATTTTTTCTCATTTATAAGATGGATTGACAATACCTACCTTATGGGATTATTATAAGCATTGAGATATTGATTATAAAATAAGTAGCACAAAACTTGAAAAATAATAAGCCATTAATCAATTTATTTGCTAAATAAATTTGGAGTGCCTACTCCCTGCTAGACACTGCCTTAAACAGTGAGGAGTACAGAACTCAATGAACATTGGGTTTTTTTTTAATGACAGTAAACTACGTAATACAATTTTAAGGTCAATCTCTACATTTTACCTCACTTTCTGGAATTTTCCTATTTGAGCTGGTAGCTCTCTAGAATGACGACATTTAAAGACCTATCAAAGGAGATAATTAAGAACATCTTACTGGAATTAAAAAGTGTGGAGATAAGCCTTTTCTTTCCTGATTGGATCTGAGCCTTCTTTAAAATAAATGTGTAAGAGATAGTAGAGATTTTATGAATAAAGTTATGTAAAAATATTTTAGTATCTTCTAATTAAGGAGGAAAATTACTAGTTTAACTATATGCCTGCCAAGTGTTTATGAAAAATCAGATCACCTCATGCAAATGTCAGTGTCTATGTTTTTTTCAGGAAATACTTTTTTTTTAATGTTGACCTCATATTTTATCCTTCTGTTTTAGAGAACTATTAGTCACTATTTCTTCAAATACTGTTTTTGTCCCATTTCTGCTCTCGTTTTGGCTCTTCAAATAAACAGATAATATATTCTCATTCTCTTTCCACTCTATTTAAATTTTTTTTATTAAGGTATAATTTTTTGTTTTGTTTTGTTTTTTGAGATGGAGTTTCACTCTTGTCACCCAGGCTGGTACTGCAATGGTGCTATCTCAGCTCACTGCAACCTCCACCTCCTGGGTTCAAGTGATTCTCCTGCCTCAGCCTCCTGAGTAGCTGGGACTGACCTCAGGTGATCCACCTGCCTTGGCCTCCCAAAGTACTGGGATTACAGGTGTGAGCCACTGTGCCTGACTGAAGATATAATTTATATACAATAAAATGTACAGTTTTTTAAGTGTAGAATTTAATAAGCTTTGACAAGTATTTATGTCCACATAGCCACAACTCCAATCAAGATATAGAACATTTCTATCATTCCAATAAATATTCTTGTACCCCTTTCCACTAAATCCCCTTCTCCTGAAGCAGCCACTCTTCTGGCATCTACCCGCCTAGGGTGGTTTTGCCTGTTCTTTAACTTCCTATAAATAAAATCATATAATATATACTCCTTTATTTCTGGCTTCTTTTACTCAAAAACAGTCTTTTTGAGATTCATATGTTGCTGCCTGAATCAATGATTTATTCCTTGTTATTGCTATTTAGGTTCCCAATATATGAATATCTGTTTATCCCCTCACCTTTGATGACATTTGCATTGTTTCTAGTTTGAGGCTATTACAAATAAAGCTTTATTAACATTCTCATCACATCTTTTTCTGGACGTATACTTTATTTCTCTTAGGTAAATGCTTAGGCATAGCATTGCAGATTCGTAAGGTATATGTTTAACGTTATAAGAAACTGCCAAAGAGTTCTCCAGAGGTGGTTTTGCCATTTTATTGATGTGTACTCATATGTGAGTGTTGAAAGGCCTTTATCTGAGCTATGTTACAATTCATGAATTCTCCCTTATCCTGCAATTAAATTTATCCATTTAGTATTGAGTTAATATGTGTTTGTGTGCTTGTGTGTATGAATATATGGGATTGACCAAAATAATTCTAATTTACATAAAAGTGGAAGGAGCTAGGGAGAAGTTAAATTCTGAAACACACAAATCAGAGGATTAAGGTCATTTACTAACCATGACAGCCTAAAGCACAATCGTGTAAAAGTTGTGGTAAAATCCGAGAAGCCATGGATGTCTGACTGCTGAAGTGGTAACACAAATGGGCGACTGTAGAGTTCTGTGTAAGCTGGTGCCACTGTGAGGTTGAACTGAGGCCAGTGTTGGTCAGTTGGGCCAGAAGCTGGAAAATACGAGCTGGAAATTTCGTTTGTCACTGTACAGATCTACTTAAAATCCTCTGAGAATTCTATCTGCTGCTTCTCTTCCACCTTCCAGATACCACCTTGCCTAATTATAACATTACTTCCCTTAAGAGAAGAGATTTCTGGGAAAAGTACTTAACCATCTTAGATGAATAGTAATGAGGTGAAGTTGTGTTTTTCTGGTTTAGACTTTCTTTTAAATTTGTTTCATATATCCTCTATCATTTTTTCACATCTGCTATGTTTCCAGATGTCTGCTGAAACTTATCATTCTGTTTTACCTTTGCTAATCTAGTTGGTCAAAAGTTTCTCACTATTTTCTTATTTAATTACAAATTTGTTGGAACTTGTTCATATATTTTATGCCTATTTATATATCTTTTATGAATTGCACATTTTATTTGTCCATTCTTCTATTGAAGTGTTCATTTAAAAATTAATTTGCAGGTGTTATCTGTGTAAGAATGCCTTTTTCCTTGGTCTATTGTATATATGATAAATATTTTTCCTAGATTACTATTTGCCTTTTATTTTTATGTGATAATATTTTCCATAACAAATTCTAAATTTTTAGGTAGACAAATATGAATATTTTTCCATTATGACTTATTCTTTGGGGTTCATTCTTAGAAGAACCCTTCCCGAATCCCCAAGTTTACGTAAAAACGCACGTTACTCCTTTAAAATACTTTTTAACATGTTTGTGATCATTGTAGAAGTTTTTCTTCTAAAGTTTCGACCTGAAGAGAGTCTTCTGTTATTTAATTGAATTAATAGACATTTACTCTTATTTACTCTTGTTTTTTTTTTTTTTTTTTTTTGAGACAGAGTCTTGCTCTGTTGCCTAGGCTGGAGTACAGTGGCGCAATCTCAGCTCACTGCAGCCTTGCAACCTCTGTCTCCCAGGTTCAGGCAATTCTCCTGCCTCAGTGTCCCAAACCTGGGATTACAGGCACCCACCACCAGGCCTGGCTAATTTTTATATTTTTAGTAGAGATGGTGTTTTACCATGTTAGTCAGGCTGGTCTTGGGTTCGTGACCTTGTGATCCACCCGCCTGGGCCTGCCGAAGTGCTGGGATTACAGGTGTGAGCCACTGTGCCCAACCTGAATTAACAGACATTTATTAAATGCCTCATAGATAGTAGGCATTTTGATGAAGACGTAAAAGTGAATACATTTCCTAACCTTGAGAAATTCATAGTCTCTTGGGGGAGCCAGATTTGTAAACCATAATTATTTAAAACATGATAAATCTATACTGGAACTGTTATGGGAACAGAGAATTTGGAGACAATTTTGATGGAAGTCTGAAAGGGTTTGTTAGTCAATAGCATTTATTTATTTTTATTTGATTAATCGGTTATTTGGGGAAAACTGTATATTGTATAAACTGGGACAACATGATATTTGGAAATATTTCTACATTGCAGAATAGCTAAAGTGAACTAAATGACATATGCATAACCTCAAATATTTTTCATTTTTTATAGTGAGGATACTTAAAATCTCAACAATGTTCAGGAAAGAATACAATACATTGTTATTAACTATGGTTACAATAACACTTATTAACTAATGTCTTATGAACAAATCTGTCACAAAGGTAAAATTGCTCATGATAACAAAAAATATAGAATCATAAAATAATCAGGCTTACCCAGTACCAAACTAAGTAATTCACAGGGTACAGAAAACCATTAGACACAGGTAAAACATTCTATCTTTGGAGGAAACCAACACAGTTAGTTCCAGCCTCCAAACATGTCCTTGTTTTTCATTAGCCACTTTTTGGTGCTAGGTTAACAGACGTGGATTAGGCAATGTATGTAGAAACACTCCTCTTAAAAAGAATCCATTTGGGTTTGGAATATTTTCATTTTTTAATTTCATTAATTACATAGCTTATTTGGCTATCCCTCATCTCCGGGTAGCCATACTTCATAAATATACAAATTTCAGGTTTGTTTACATTTTAAACATCTGCTGGTAAATTTACAAGGCAGTCTGGACAAAGTCATTCATTCACCCCGTAGGTAGGAAGTAAATTAAAGGCCTGCTGTTAAACCATTCCTTCCCAGGGTTTTTCCTCTTAGTTCTTTTAAATCATTTCTTCAGTGGTTTCCTCATTAACTGCATATGATTGAGAGCTACAAAGATTGCAGTATGTTTAATTTAATATAAGATTTTATATTTGAAAGCCTTTTTTTTTTTCTAGAGGCAGCTTTGGTTGTTAATTTTACAGTTGCCCAAATATTTTACCCTTTTTGTTCAATTTTTTAAAAACATGTTGTCTGAGAGTACTATGCTAAGTATTTTTCACAAGTAACTTCAGTATACAATTGCAGATTCAACACTTGCAACTTTTAACATAATATGTTGTTAAAATAAAGTCTTGAGAAAATTAAAAATAAGTGGCAATGATATTTACTTACTGTTAGGAATAGAACTGATTTTTCTTTGGCTCACGTCTATTACAGGCAATAATACCAACACTGGAAGCATAAGAATATTACCATTGTGTGTTTGTCTAACACTTTTAAGAAACAAAACTGGCTTGTGTCAGTTATCTATTACTGTGTAACAAACCACCCCAAAACTTTGGGATTTGAGACAACAACCATTAATTAGGTTCATGATTCTGTAGGTTGGCAATGTGGGCAAGGCTCAACTGGGTACTTTGTTTTTTAGTCTTAGTTGGGCCCACTCATGCATCTACATTTTGACGTAAGTTAGCAATGTTGCCTTGCTTCTGGGGCTGGCTGTCTGTCAGACATAGCATTAGGGGATAAATGGCCTATATGTCTCTCATCATCCAGTAGACTAGCACACGCTTTTTCACATGGCAGCAGTTTCCACAAAAAGGAAGAGAGTCTCGGTCCCTAAGAATTTTTCAAATCTCCAAAGGACCAAAATGAGTCATATGGCCCTGCCCAGAGTCAGCATGGGAGGGGACTTCTCAAAGGTGCGAATATAGGGAGATGTGAACAAATTGTGGGCCATTATTGCAATCATCTAAAACTAAAATTTTACTTTTTAGAATATTTCCTTTTCTGAGTTTTTTCTAGCCTCAAATTAGCATCTTATCTATCTCATCTCATCACTCTCTCATCTTACTCTTGATTTTGCCATTACACACACACACACCCCCCACACACTTTCCATCTCCTAACAGAAATCATACATCCTTGATGGAGAATGTACAGGTCAATAGCATGCCTCAAAATGAAAGCAATATTTTTTATTTCTTGTCCTATCCTAGCTCTCTGAAACACTTGTAGGTGGGTATTGGCAACCATGCAACTAGATTGCTGTCAAAAATAAAATCCTTAAATTTTGCATTTTAGAGGGAACAAAAACTGACTGTGGACCAGCCATCAACAAAGAACTGCTGAACACAGCAGCTCTAGCAGTGAGACACGGCCAGAAAAGAGCAGCATACCAAATTGCCTTGCCAACCTTGCTTGACTAGCTGTTCAACAGGGTTCCCATGCAGCTTTCAAGTCTTATTTTCTATTTGTGCTTTGCTTCAGTGTTAACTTCCAATTTAGGCTTTTAAAATGGAAACTCAATCTTAAAATCAGTTTGGATGCCAGAAAAGCACTTTTTGAAGAGGCAAGGAAACGAAGACATTATGTTTATATAAAAAATGGGCAGATGAGGAACTGTAATAAGAATTTCAAGAGTGACTCATTCTAGGATGCTTTCTTTTCCTGCTACATTCTACTCGTTATTACTGGACAACTCACAAGCTTTGGTTAAAAGGTTTTATAGGTTATGCCTAAATGGATATTTAGAAAAGTACACATACATTTAGCTCATTTTTCTGAAGCTAAATTACCTACTTGATTTATAGTTTCATGTGTTTTCAATGTGTATTTAGAATCAGACCTTCATTTGGCACCCTCTGAGGCCAAGCACCTTTATATTCAGGCTTGCATGCACCCACGTATTAATCTATAAGTTAAAATGGGGTCTTAAAAATAATACATGTTAGTGAAGGTAATATATAATTCAGTGAAAGCTGGTAGCCCAGTCTCAATAGAATGTACCTCTTTTAAAGACACTTAACAAAACAATAAATCCATGTGTGTCAAACAAATAATATCTATAGATATTAATCTCTAACTTAAACTTTATTTTTCACAAATAAGGAGAATTGGTATTATTTTTCCTGTTTTGTTGAAGAAGGATCTAAACATCAAAGGACGTAAGCATTAGTTTTTAGTTAATGAAAGTGGTGAGACTGGTATTTTAACTTGGGACTCTAAAATCCATGTTCTTTTCATTGCTTATTCCTAGCTTCCTTTAAAAATCAACATAGATATCTTGTATATGTAGAAGATGTTCAGCAACTGTTTATTAAATTGAATTAAATGTTTGCATTTTCAGTATCCCAGCTGCAATTCAATATTTTCACTACTTTCTACTAAGCATATGTCTTTAAGACTTTGTAATTTCAAAATTTTTAAAAACACACAGAGAAGTTCCTCTTGAACAGTAACAAGATAACAGGAATTTAATTTTCAAATTCATTGTGGACACATATTTTTGTAAAATACAATGAAAATTAATCATTAGAAAAATTAACAATTATATAAAAATGCAATCCAAGTTTTTTTTTTAATGGCTAGACTCAATAGACATTAAATTACTTCTCCAGATTGCTAAGAAAAATTTGCAAGAACACTTACTTTCTATTTGTCCGTCTATCTCCTTAAGGATTGGTATAGTTGGAGGACGTACACTCATCTGCTTGTCCACAAAGCCATGTTAAGCAGCCGTATCTTAGATTGTTGACTTCACATACCTGTTTAGCGCTCCCTTTGGTAACCTTCATTCTAAAACTGGAATAATAAGGGAAAATAAAACATTTCAAATAGAACAACAAAAACAGAAATAAAAATATTTGTTAATTTTTCAAAAAATTTACCCAGGAAAGAAACCAGAAATTAATAGAATTGTTTAGTTATAGGTGGTGGGTAGGAATAGGGTTGTTAGCGTAAATAGCCAAATTTGAAGCTACAGTCAATAATAATTATTAATGTTTAGTGATGTTAATTTTTTTGAATTTTTTATTGTACTAAGTTGCTTAATGATATGTCCTGGCTCTTAGGAAATACACACCAAAGTATTTATGGATGAAGAGTCCTAATGTCTGTAACATTCACCCAAATTGGTTAGGGAGGAAATGTTAACAATTCATATATCTGGCTGAAGACTGTACAGGAGTTTTTTTTATTTTGATTCATTCTTGCAATCACTCTCTAAGCTTGAAATTATTTTGAAATAGACAAAGGATACTTTGTTAACTTAGTTATATGCAGAACTGACAAAAAGGAAAAGAAACATTAGCATCTAGCTTTTTCATGGAATTCACCACCTTCCCATATTTATGACTGAATTTTGGTATACTTTTAAACTTGAGACCTCGAGAAGAATTGTACAGTGAAATTTTTCAGCCTGTATTTACTCTGGCTGAATTGCGAGCAATATTTAAAAATCATGCACTAGATATTACATCTAATTAATCTCCTGCCAGACACTTAATCTGCTGTGAAATTCAGCTGCCATGGAAATAATTTGACAAAGTGGCTTACATTGTTAATAGTAAAGCTATTTGAATATGAGGACCAAATTATAGGTGCCTTCATCATCTGTAGGTCAGTGCTGGCCTAGAAAGCAAAACGAATTCCCAAAAGTACCAGTTTTCTATTTCTTGGAATGTAATTGTTATTTAAGGTAGTACTGGTTTCTCCCTACCACAACCATTTTAGACCTATCGATGGGTGGTTTAGATGACTCTAGAATGGATGCAATAGATTTTGGCCAGTTTTGACTGGTCATGGCTGGCTCCAGCCAGTCCAGGCTGGTTTGGACTGTCATGGGTTAGACTGACTATGACTGGCCTCAATTGGTTTGGAGAGGTTTTGAACAGCACTGACCTGTTTAGACAAGCCACAACTGGCTTAGTCTGATTGTGACTGACCTCAATTGGTTTACACTGGTTTAGACCAGCTACGACCAGATTTGAATGGTCTTGATTGGCCGTGACTGACTTAGGCTTTGACTGGTTTAAACCACTCTTGGTCGGATGCAATTTGTTTAGGCCAGTTTTGGCTGGCCACAACTGAATTAGACTATCCATGACCAGTTCAGACTAGCATTGGTCTAGATCTGTTTCAGTCAGCTTAGGCTGGACTCAACTATTTGTTGTTGTTGTTGTTGTTGTTGTTTTTGTTGTTGTTGTTGTTTTTGAGACAAGACCTCACTTTGTTGCCCAGGCTGAAGTGCAGTGGTGTGATCAGGTCTCACTGCACCCTCAACCTCCTGGGCTCAAGTGATCCTCCCACTTCAGTCTCCTGAGTAACTAGTACTACAGGGATGCAACAGCATGCCTGACTATTTTTGTATCTTTTTGTAGAGACAGGATTTTGCCATGGTTCCCAGGCTGGTCTCCAACTCCTGGGTTTAAGCAATCCTCCGGCCTTGGCCTCCCAAAATGCTGGAATTACAGGCATGAACCACTGCACCTGTCCTAAACTGGTTTAGACTTGATGCAAATGGCATAGGCCAGTTGTGCCTGGTGGCAACCAGTTTACACTAATTTTCACTGGCCATGACCAGTTTGACAAGGTGCAACCAGTTTAGATGAGTTTTGCCCAACTGTAAATTGATTCAACTGGCTATCTGGTTTGGATCAGCCTCAAACACACTCAAATGGCTACAACAGGATCTGACTGGTCTTGACTGGCCATTACTGGCATTGAGTGGTTTCAGCTGGCCATGACTGGTTTAGACCTGTCTTGACTATCCCTGGAAAGTTCAGATCAGCCTAGACTGAATGTGACTGGTATAGGCCAGTTTTGACCAATCAGTGCTAGTTCTAAACAGTCCAGGCTGGTTTTGACTGGTCATAAGCTGTTTAGACCGGCTGTGACTGGGCTCAACTGGGTTTGAGTGGTTTTTTTCTAGCCCTCAACAAGCTTAGGACAGTTTAAGCAAGCCCAGCCACATTGTTTTATATAGCTTTACATCATTAACAACTGGATTGGACTAGTTTTGACTGTCACTGGCAACAACTGGATGAGTCATGTCTCAGCTGGTTTTGACCAGTTTTGCCTGGCTACAATCATTTCAACCGGCTACAAAAGGTTTAGATTGGCTGCATCACGATTTGACTGGTTTCAAATGGGTACTACCAGTTCAGAGAAGCATCAAGTGGTTTAAACCAGTTTTGACCAGTTTAGACCAACTGCAACCACATTTGACCAATTTACACAATGCAGATGATGTTTAGGTGTGTCTCAACCACCTTGAACTGGTTTGGACCTGCCACAATTGTTTCAACAGGTCTTGACCAGCTTGAACTTGTTGTGACCAGCTGAAACTGGTTTTGGCTGTTTTTGACTGGCCATGATTTGGTAAGATTGACCACAGTGATATTTGAACAGTTTTGTCCAGCAGAAACTGGTTTAGATGAGTCTAGACTGGACCTGACCAGTTCAGGCCAGTTTTGACCAGTAGTGACCAGTTCTTACCAAGTCCACTTAGGGCTTGTTTAGACCAGTCTAGGCTGGTTTAGACTGGCCACATTTGGTTTAAAACTGTTGTAAATGGCCTTGACTTGCTTTGAGTGTTTTTGACCAGTCTTGACTGGTTTAGACTGGTTTTGACTGGCCACAACCTGACTAGACTGGTTTAGACTGTCTGCAACTTGGTTGGGCCAGTTTCACCTGGACACAACTGTATTTGACTTTTTGACTGGCAATATCTGTTTAAAGCAGGCCTCTACCAGTTTAGACTTAACTAGCTGCATCCAGTTTAGACCAGTTTTGTCTGTCATAACTGGCTTTGACCAGTTACAATCAATTTAGATCAGTTTCAAGTGGTCACAACTGGTTTATCCTGGCCATGACTGGTTTAGACCAGCTACAGTGGGATTCAATAAATTTTGACTGGCCATAACCAGTTCAGATGGCACTGGCTTCTTCAGACTGACTTCAACCAGTTTAGACTGGCCCCAACGAGACTCAGTTGGTTTTAACTGGCTGCATCAGACCTGGACAGTTTGGACTAGGCATGACTTGTTTGGACTGGCTTTGGCCTAGACCAGCTACAAGTATATTAGACTTGCTTTGAGTATCCATGAATAACTCTAGACCTTCCATGACCAGGTTAGACCAGTCAACTAGTCATGGCTGGTTCCAATCCATCCAGGCTAGTTTTAGTTTCGTTGTAACTGGCCTTGGCCACTTTAGACTAGTTTTGAGTGTCTATACCAGTTTGGACTTGCTGCCACCATTTTAGACCATTTTTGACTGTTCACAAGCCACAACTGGGCTTAACTTCTTTTGACCAGTCATGACCAGTTTAGACTGGCTTTGACCAGTTTAAACTGTTTTTTGACTAGCTACAGGTGATTTGGGCCAGGTTCAACTTGTCACAACTGGTTTAGATCACCCACAACTGGTTTAGACTAGCTTCAACTAGTTTCAAGCAGCCACAACTAGTTTAGTCTAAATTTACCTCAGCCTACTTGGTTTTTGTTTTGCCCAGCTGCAACCAAATTCAACTGTTTTTGACTGGTCACAACTGGTTTAGATTGACTTCAACTGGTTTCAACTCCTATGACAAATTTATAATGATTATGGCTGGCAAGGACTGGTTGTTTCAGAATTTGACCAGTCACAGCCATTTTAGACTGGTTTTGACTGGCCAGGACTAGTTTAGATGGTCTAGATTGTCTTCAATCTGTTTAGACTTGTTTTGGCTAGTCATCATCAGTTCTCACTGGTTTCTATGGCCATAACAGCTTTAGACTCGTCACAACTGATCTAAACTAGTTTTACCTGGAAACCACCAGATAAACTTGTTTTGACTGGTCAGTACCAGTTGAGACTGGGTTAGACCAGTTTTGACCAGCTTCAACTGGCTTTGGCTGTCCATAATTCATTATTAATGTTTACAACTAGTTAGGACTGGTTTTGTGTATAATGGCTTCTAACTGGTTTTGGCGAGTTGTGACTGGTATTGACTAGTTTCAATCTTTTTGACTGGCTTTGATCTGCTTCTGCTGGCCTTGACTGGCTGTGACTGGTTTCTGTTCATTTTGGATGGTTACAATGAGTTTCGCCATGACTGAGTTCAACCGGTTTTGACTACCTTTGATTGACAATGTCTATTGGTGTCCTTTAGTCACCAGCAGTGTCCCCTGGTGACTGGTCATGACCAACCATAGCACAGTAGCAGCACATGGTAAGGGTTCATGTGTTCACTGTGTGGCTGAGTGAGGTTATGGCAGGTCTTTGCATGTTTTCTTCAAGGGCCTGACTAGACATACCTATATCACATTAGATACTCACTTTTCCATTAGGTGATGGAAAGATTAAGCCACGTCAAACATCATCAAGGGAGGATATGGGTTATGGGGATGGCTGCTAGAGCCAGATTCCATGGGTTTGAATCCTGTTCTGCCTCTTCCTAGTTGTGTGACTTTGACAAGTCACTTAACTACTCTGTTCTTCTGTTTCCTGATCTGTAGATGGGGATGATAATAGGACCTAGTTCATGGAGTACTTGTAAGGATCAAATGAGAACCTGCCTAACACAAATCCCATATCAGTAATATATAATAATCTTATTATTTTATGTGACAATATACTGATATACTACTGATGCTTCTACTATATAAGATGTCTTAGTTTCATTTTCTATCTTCTGCCATGTTATTTGAAATAGGGAATTGGATTTGTAGATATTTTCTGCTCTACTGCATACTACATCCAGGTGATGGACAGAGACTATTGGAGAAGCTGAGAGCCCAAATACAGTCCTTTCTCCTCACACTCACAGGCTCTGAGATACATCCAGGCTAAGACCTTGGAGGTCACGCAAGGGTTAGGACATGAATAAATACTTCAAAATGTTAAAACCCATCTGATTATGCCATTAATTAATATGTATCACCTGATAATAAAATGAATTGAAAGTCAAAAGCAAGCAAACATGCACAAACAAAATCTAGCACTGTCTAAACAACCTAGTCAAAGTATTTGTTTTGTGGCTTAGGGGAAAGAATTAAGGCCCAGAAAAGAGAAAACGGTGTATGTTTTTTAGTGCATTAGGAGAAACACAATGGGTGAAAATCATGAGGTTAATCATATATTCAAATTCTTGAGACCAGAAGGATCTTCCCGGCCTGTGGGGTTTGAAAGGTTTGTTTGAATGGCTTTCTGCCTCTCATTACCAGTCAGGTTACAGTTTACATCATTTTTCTGGGTTCAAGAGGGTCTTCTCATGATGCACAGGGTGCATGCACCAGGTTCAGATGGCTACACTATTCGTTTCTTGTTTCTAGTTTTATACATTTTCCAGAGCTTATCTACAGAGAAATTTCACGCCCAGATTCCAGTCACAGAAGGAGTCTTCCTTTAACGATTTGGTTAATGCCCTTAACATTTTAAACAATCTCAACTCTGCCCATTTAGTATAATTTAAACAATAGAAGCCAAAAGTTTTAATTAACTAACATAAATTATTTCCCTACTAATAAATTTCCTGGAATACTTAATACATACTTTCTATCAATAGCTTGAGGTAAGATACTATTTTGGAGATACTGAACCAATGTGTTTTCTGTTTGCATAACCTTTAGTTCCAAATTATCCTGCAGCTTCAAGGACAGAAGCCCCACTTAAAGATCCAGGGTCATAATGCTTTTTCCTATTGGAAAACATTGGATAGAGAAGATACTCCAGGTGTGGGATATTGGTTGTGAGGCTTGCTGCATTAGGGTAGGGGTATAATGTAGATGATTTTTTTTCTGGTTCCCATGAGTTATGCAAAGACGTAGTGGAAAATCACTGCAGCTAACTTAGGCTTTAGATGTTTCTTTCTACTTCACCATCAAGGGAGTGGATCCTAGACAATAACTGACATTCTCTTGTAGGTTTAATGCTTCCAACGTACTTCATCCCATGCTTAGAGCAGAAAATCTTTCCTCCTGATGTTTATAAGGCCCCTCTTTCTCCTTATTTCTTTGAGTTTGGATGGGGTTGGGGGAAAGGCTGAGGTGGGTATGGATAAGAGACTTCCCTTGCTTTCTTCCCTCTCCTTTTCCCTCACAGCATACTAAGAACTGAAAGAGTGGCACGCTGGTTTTTTAGGACTGTCATAACAAAATGCCACAGGCTGAGTGACTTAAACAGATTTCTTACAAGTTTGGAGGTTGTAAGTCTGCAATCAACGTCTCTGCAGGATTGGTTACTCCTGAGGCTTCTCTTCTTGGGTAGTAGATGGCCACTTTCTTGCTGTATCTTCACATGATATTTCCTCTGCACAGGTACAACCTTGATGTCTCTATGTATGTCCAAATTTACCCTTAAAACCCTACTTAAAGGCCTTGTCTCCAAATACAGTTATATTCTGTGGTACTGGGGATTATAGATTCAATAAATAATTTGCAGGGTGGCCCAATCCAGCCCATAATAGGTAAGGTTTTGCTTTGTAACCTCTGTCACATCTTTATACTACAGGACAGTAAACTTCATGTCATGAATAGAAATGGAAGTTTTTTTTACCCTGTGAAAGGAACTCTATCCTAGCTCTTGCACTCACATCTTCAAAACTAGGATTAATTAAGAGGAAAATGTATCAGTTTAATGTCTACCAATATTATCTCCACCATAGACTTAGTACCACCTACCAGGGACTGCTGCTGGCACCAGATCTCAAAGACCTCCAACAGAGGAGAGGAAAACACAGAAATTTCTGAAGAGAAACTAGATGGTTTATTAAGGATTAAGTCTATAAAGAAGAAGACATTTTAGTTTATTATGTGTAAAATCTCTGTATCTTGGTCTCACATGTAGAAGACAGATTAGACCCAGGTCTTTGTTTGAAAAAGATATTGAAATTTATTCTATTTAAAGTCAGGTGACCAAAGAAAGGAAATAAATGACAATATCTTCAACACCTAAATAAATCAAGATCACTGGGCTAAACAGTCTAAAACTAAACAATCCAATATGGTAGCCCCCAGATGCATATAATTACAATTATGTGCTGCATAATGACCTTTTGGTCAATGACTGACTACATATCTGACAGTGGTCCCATAATATTATGGTACTGTAGTTTTACTGTATCCTTTCTATGTTTAGATACAAAGGTGCTTACCATTTTTTTTATAGTTGCCTACACTTTTCAGTATGGTCACATGCTGTACAGGTTTGTATCCCTGGAAACATAGGCTATACCATGTAGCCTAGGTGTGAAGTAGGCTATACCACCTAGGTTTCTGTAAGTATACTCTATGATGCTTCCACAATGATAAAGTCATCTAATGACATATTTCTCAGAATGTATATCCATCATTAAGTAATACATGAGTATATATAATTACATAAACTAAAATTAAATACATTTCAAGATTCAGTTTCTGAGTTGCACTAACCACATTTCATATTCTTAGGTAATCATATATGCCTAGTGTCAACCATATGGAAAAGAACAGATAAATAGTATTTCCATGATTGTAATAAGTTCTATCAGTTGGCATTAATAAGGAATTTTTTGATGCATGGTGAAATTAACATCTCCATTGGTTGGAGCTTTGATTATCTGTGTTAACTGAATCTTCAACCCCTTCACTGATGGTCTGCTTTCCCAACAAAGAATTTTCACCAACCATGTAGAAACCCCCCACTCCCATGGGAACCAAAAGTCTTAATGGT
The DNA here is from genome assembly GCA_004027835.1 of Alouatta palliata. Taxonomy (NCBI): domain Eukaryota; kingdom Metazoa; phylum Chordata; class Mammalia; order Primates; family Atelidae; genus Alouatta; species Alouatta palliata. The sequence goes on along the minus strand of PVKV010018047.1, from coordinate 5,644 downwards.
ATTCAAAATGCTTGAACATCTCTGTCCATGAAGAAGAATCAGATAATATGTTCCCCCATTATTCCCCATCTCAGTAGCTTGTCTGTTTCCTTTTTAAAGCTATGTGCAGTATTTTCTTTAAGTAAGTATCTTTATTATATATTATTTCCCTCCTCTAATGTAGGGTAAGCTCCATGAAGGTGGAAGCTATCTTCCACCTGGTTCAGCAATGTCCCCAGAACTGGAAATCTGTGTGAAAGAATGCCAAGCTGTGGAGAACTCTTTGGATGTGTTGTTTTATTTGATTTGCACAGCATCCTAATAAAGTTGCTAATATTTCCATTTTAGATGTAAGGAAAAAAATACCGTGAGACTCATTTAGTTTGGATAAGTAACTTGCCCAAAATCAAACAGTTACTAAGTGATAATTGTAGTATTTGAATCCATATTTGTCTGACACCAAATTTTGAGTGTGTTACTACTTGACTACTTGTTATTCTGTTCTCTGAACCATGTAAACTTGGAACAAAGTAAAATAAATCTAAATCTTTTTTTTTTCCTGAAGGGATTTATTTAACAAAGAGCCATACTCAACAAAATAAGAAAAATAATAATCTACTTCTCTACAGGGAATATTTTAGTAGGTCAAATAATTAAAATTTAAAGGACAATCTTTGTCTGTGAGAGTTGAACAAGATTTATTTGCTATTTAAAAGAAACAGCCAGAAGCACAGTCTAATACAATGGGATAATACTACAATATGCAGGAATGAGTTCACCATCAGACATTTAGAGTCTAATCCATTCATTTATTTATAATTAAGCAATCAGAAAACAGTTTGGGGGCACTTACCATGTGTCAATCAATACAACCTTCTGTTATAAGAGTTACAAAGACACAGTCTCTGCTCTCAAGGAGTTTAAAATCGAATGGGAAAGACAATCTTGTAAATGACTAAAGGAAATACAAATCTGAGTAAAATAAGAACTAAACAATGTCAAGGATTTTTGACATAGAATTTTTAGTCTCAGTACTGAGTATACCCATACATTAAGTATTTGAAAAGTTTAACAATTTTTAAACAGTCATTTTGTATTACTAAGTCAAATACAAACCCTACTTTTTTATTTGCCAGGTATTTATAGGTATATGAGAGTGTGAAACTGTGGAATGGTGTTTAAGAGGGAGGCTTGTAATGGTACTGACCAGCATTCCAGTTCCAGCTCTATGATATCTACCAGCTATGTCTTCTTGGGCAAGTTTATTAACTCTCTAAACTTTTCTAATTTTTGTGAAAGAGCGTAATAACAGTGTCTGACTCACAAGGTTTGGGGGAATATTAAATGAGATAGTGCCTATAAAAGTTTTATGGTTTCTGGCACTTGGTGAGTTCTCAATGGCATTAGCTATCATTATCAGGATGGTAGTACAGATTGCAGGTGCTACTGGGCTCTTTATGAAATACAGAAATGTGCGTATTGTGTTAACAAAAAAAAAAGTACCTGACAAAAAAATCATATACCATTAAGCTCTAGTTCCTGCTCTGCTGCTTTCCACTCAAGTGACTATAGATAATATTCACTCTATATATTCAAAACAGAGATATTTTAGCAATAAATGCTGTTTCCCTTCACATTCCAAGGTAACTGTGGGAAAGCAGTGAAGAAACTGTCCATACACATGAATACCCACACAGATTCATTTGATAAACTATTTCTTCATAGATAAACCAAAAACTATTTGATTCTGCATATTTAAATTTGTTTATAATAGATTATAGATTCCAGGAACTCAAAAACAAAATACTATTTCTAATGTATATGATTGTTTTATTTTCTTAAAAGTTCAGATGGCCTTTACTAATTTCCTGATTGAAATATGTCAGACAAATGCCCATGCATCCCTGAGATGATCTCAGTTTCTCCAAGGGTTTCAACTGTCTCTGTACTAATATCCTCAAATGGAAGTATCCAGCCATAGATTCCCCTTCTTGTTTGTACAGATAACTCCTTTATCATAAAAACTTCAAATTTCCTGTGTCCAAGGTGGCATTCGTTGTTTTGCTACATGAGTCATTCCTTAGTGCTACCACATCAGGCAGTGGTTCCCAATTGGAAGTGATTTTGTTCCCTTTCCCCAGTGAACATTTGACAATGCCTGGAGACACTTGTTGTTGTCACAGCTTGGGGGAAGGCGGGTGCTACTGTTATCTAGTGAATAGATGTTAAGAATGCTGCTAACTATTCTATAATCCACAGGAAGGACATTCCCCCACTCCCCATGACAAAGAATTATCTGGCTCCAAATGTCAATAGTGCTATAGTTGAGAAACTTTGATATTTAGGAGATTTTCACCTGGTAGCCTAAACCAGAAATCTTGGAGACATCCTTGATACCTTCTCCAATTCCCTTATATATAGACCATATATATAGAGAGACCAATTCACCAAGAGAAAATTTTCTGTCTGCCTTTTCTCTACTTTAATGGAAAGTAGAGAAGTACTCTAATGGTAATGGGCATTTCGAGGTAAGATAACTTTTGCCTCAAACTTCTATAATATCTTCTGAACTGGTCTTCATGACTTGCTCCTTCTATCTGCCAGCTTTTTTGTTTTCAGATTTTTTCCTAAAATGCAAGGTGAAGGATATACCTATTCTATTTGTATTATTTTAAGACTGAAATAAAACTGCCAAGGACAGGCTAGAAAGTTCATTATTAGAAACCAATAGTCCACCTCTTTAGGACTACCTCCTCCGCCTCCATCCCTTGCTTTCTCAAGCCTCTGTACCTTTAGACACCCTGAGCCCTCTGACTGAAATGCTCCTCCAACAACTCCAATGCTGTAAGCACCAATTACCGTGCATCCTTTTAAGGTCCAGCTCAGACATCATCTACTTAAGAAATTTTCCCTGACTCTTGGGTTTGGATTAAGACCTCATCCTCTGTAACTTATTCTGTAACACTGTTTCTTAATGATTGATTGAGACAGGGTCTTGTCTGTCATCCAAGCTGGAGTGCAATGGCATGATCATAGCTTATTATAACCTCAAACTCCAGGGCTGAAGCGATCCTCTCACTTCTGCTTCCCAAGGAGCTGGGACTATATAACACCATTTTAAAAAAAAGTTTTGACTTCCTAGATTTTGAGCTTCTTCAAGGCAAGGCTGTGTTTTATCATTAAGTGTCCCTAGTACCCAGCAGTGTCTGGAGCATGGTAACTGTACCTGAAAACTGTTTTTAAAAGATTAAGCTCAAACCAAAATTTTTAGAATATTACCTAATAAGCTAAAAAAAAAAAAAAAAAAAAAAAAGCATGGCCATGTCAGAGTGTAAGGAGAAAACAGAAGGAACACTAAGGTTAAATAATTTGAAGATAATACAATAAATGAAATATTTACATAGGGGTAGGAAACAGGAAGAAAGTGCAGTGAATTGGCATTAGTCATATCAGGTAGGTATTGCCACCATGGCCTAAATAAGTGAGGTAGCCAGGTAGGGAGCTGTTACTGGAATCTATGGAGGGAGGGCAGGGGCTGGAGGGTGGGAGAGAAACAGAGGGAGAGAGGGAGAGAGGAAGAGTGAGGGGAGGAGGAAATGAGAAAGCTTCTAGACAGTAGCTTTTACATCTCCTCTTGTGACACCTTTGGTCAAACCCAATCACAAGTGAGAAGGGAATGTATCCATGTAGTCCATACAGATCAGGTCCCATGTAGCAAAAACAGAATGGAGAAGGATGGAAAGTAGATCTGGATGGTTCAAACAGAAAATATCCAGCACAATGACGTAATGAAAAGAAGTGTGGGTTTTGAAATCTGACAGATCTTAGTTTTAAATCCAAATGTTTCTATTGTCTAGTTGTGTGATAATGGATGAGATGATTTATATACCCTGACCTCAGTTTGTAGTAACAGTAAAACACCTTCTCAAGGTCGTGATTAAGATGAAATGGTGTATATACATGTCTTATAAATTGTTTAGCACATAGTGAGCCTACCCAAATTGAGATAAAGACATCAGGAAAAATTTTAAAGATTTAATCTATACTAAGTAGAAAAAAAAGATCTTGTGCCTATTTCTTGACAGTCTTCTCACAGATGGTGGAAACACAGAAAAACTAGTCTTACTAATGTAAAAATTTCATAAATCATCCTGAGTCAGTATTATTCTCATGAGCTTTTGTGTATATGTACATACAAAATGAAGCTGGAAAGCTCAAAACTGCCTGCATCTGTACCTTTACTAGCTGTTTGTTATTTTACAGTGATGTGAAATTTGCTTGAGAAGTATTTACATTTTCCTCATATAGACTATATCTGCTTTCAGATGTAGTCCAGTTTAAATAGCAAGAATTAATCCATTGAAGATACACAATTCAGTTGAAACATCTGTTTGATATTCTGTACAACCAACTTCATCTATTCTCCATGCAGAAAGAACACAATCTTACTTATAATAAACATTTTTTTGTACCGGCAATCATGCAGCTGCAGAAAACATGGTTTATCATTAGATAATCACATCCTTGGGGGATTGGATGCACCCAACTGTGTCTTATGCTTTCTATGTTGGAAATTTAATTTTCTCATAAATGTCAGAACTGTTGCCTTGCTACGTATTGCTTAATTAATAATTAAACCATAATTCCATCCTCATAAACTATACTTAAATCTATATGCTATATGTATGTATACATAATACAAACAGGACTAAACATAGATAATGAAGCCTTTTGTTTCTCAGATAAGTTCATTTACATTTCATATCCTAGTATTAACTTGTATTAGTTAGTACATTTACTCCATTAGTGAAAACATCAGCTCACAAAAAGATGATTTAATTGGAGAAACGCAGGAAACATAGCCCAATTCTTAATGACCCCCCATCCAATAGTATATGATAATGCTTGGATTTTTAAGAAATCAGGCTAAGGGTAAGAAAGAAAGTGAGTAATAAGTGAAAGTGAACTGATCCCTTTTGAGATTTAACCTGAATCGTAGTCATCATTAGGAAGCAGCTAGAAATATTTTGGTAACTCAGAAAAGACTGGCCATTTGTGTTGTTATAGAAGCAAGAGATGTGCATTTTTCTCTGTATTTAAAGTGGAAAATATCTTTCACTGTTAATGTAGTATCTCCTGCAATAATATGGTTAGTTTTATGATGGTATACAGATCTGTGACAATCTGTTATGTGCAATTTAAATCAGCTTTAGAGCAAGATGGCCCTTGACCAAGTGCTTCCAGGATGAGTCCCTGTCACTAAGAGGCAATAGTGTAGTATTGGCAGTTCTGAGCTGACCAAAGGAGTTTAGAGAAGGATGCCTAAGGGTGCTTCATACTGAAATTAGTTTAATTAGTATGAAATTAAGTGATATATTCCAACAAAATTACTTTTCTTAACTATTCAGTATTCATATCTTTTTTTATTATAATTTTATTTATTTATTTATTTATTTATTTTTTTTATTTAATATATACTTTTTATTGCATTTTAGGTTTGGGGGTACATGTGAAGAACATGCAAGATTGTTACATAGGTACACACATGGCAGTGTGATTTGCTGCCTTCCTCCCCATCACCTGTATCTGTTATTTCTCCCCATGCTATCCCTCCCCAACTCCCCACCCCCTGCTGTCCCTCCCCTTTTTCCCCCTGACAGACCCC
>PVKV010018046.1:9552-46008 GCA_004027835.1 Alouatta palliata | reverse complement strand
CAATTCTCCTGCCTCAGCCTCCCGAGTAGCTGGGACTACAGGCACGTGCCACCATGCCCAGCTAATTTTTGTATTTTTAGTAGAGACGGGGTTTCACCATGTTGACCAGGATGGTCTCGATCTCTTGACCTCGTGATCCACCCGCCTCGGCCTCCCAAAGTGCTGGGATTACAGGCGTGAGCCACCGCGCCCGGCTTATAAACTTTACTTATATTAGTGGTAACGGTGGAGCTGGAGAGTATTGTGCCTTCTCCAAGCTGCCTGGCGAGAACCACCAATAGTGTGGTGGAACCTTGGTCCTTTTCAAGGCCATGACTCTTTCGGCCTGCAGATGTCAGCCCACACATCTCCCTGTGCTTGTGGACTTGTTTGGTGATCCATTGGGTGTCAGGATTTCTTCTGATATCTTTATTGAATGGAACAATGAGAATAACCTCGAAAAATTTGTATGTGGAATCTTCACCAATCCACTAAGAATTCAGGAATCTTAGAGCCCCACAGTGGCATCCAGCTCACTCCAATGCAACAGACTGAAGGCTCTGGCATGTGCTGCATCCTGCGCTACACAAGCATTCAAAGACCTAAAAGGGAACGGTGGGGAGATAAAGAAAGATACACAGAGTGCTGGGCCAGGCCGTTTGAAAAGCTAATGATGTCAGTCTCTTCTGCCCCGACCTGCCTCAGAGTACTTTATTTTATCTGTTTACAAAGCACATAACAGAGGGAGGGTGCAGTTACTTAGAACAGCCTATGATTATAATTCTCATGTTTTAGTTAACATGCTTCAGCTAACAACTATCTTGCAGCAAGGTCAGTGAGAGCTGGTTATCTTTTTCGAGTCCTCTCTGTTCTTCTCTGAGATATACACATTCTCCTACTATGGTTTTGCTTCTCTGGGGCTCACCCAAAGTTCACAGCAGGCTTGCTGCTGATTCCCCCAGAGCAGGTGGGTTACTCTGGCTCTGTACAGAAGGCTTCAAGCAAACTTTAGCTGGTTAACACCATGATGGACAGGCTTGCCGTAAGTTGCACCCTTAGGAACTGGGTGTTTTCGGCCACCACAGCAAACATGAATCCTATATATAACGTAACCTTGCTTGGTCTTGTAGTCTAGTCAGCACACTTTATTAGGCCAGGTGGAATGGGTAGCCCTGTGGAAAGCAGAGAGCTGCAGGTACTGCCAGCAGCAGACCCTCAGAAGAAAGTGCATGACATCAGACTGCTTCTTTCTCCATAGCTCCTGGATGTACTTTTTTTTTTTTTTTTTTTTTTTTTAAGAGACCTTCAGAGTTACTGCAAATCAAACCTGGATGTACTTGTATGCACCCATGTTGGCTTACCAAACTCTTGCAGGATAGGAGGGAGACCTATCTCCTAGGATGCAGGGTCCCTGGACTTTGATGGCTGAACAAGATGATCAAAGGCGGATGGAAGAGCAAAGATCCCCAACGCAGCCTACCTTCAACTGAATTTTCAATAACACCTTACATGTTATATTTCTCCAGGCCACACACCCTTTCCAGCAGCTTTCAGATCTCTGCCCTCCTTAGGCCCATTTAAACTTTTTTTTTCCTTTCTCAAGCTTAGTAGGTGATCTTGTCCCCTGCTTGACCAAGAATTGGACTGATAAAACTTTAACTACCAAATCTGCAGACATACCTACATCTGTCTTTCCTCTTTGTTAAAAGAAGGTTCATCCTTTCTCCAGGGCCAGCCTCTCTACCTGTTCTCTGGATCCAATGTCTTCCATCTTTTCAAAGACTTTGTAGAATTAGTAATCCAGTCCACCTCTTATATGCACCCTCTCAATCTATGCTTGCTCCTCAGCATTTAAAAAATAGTTGTCTGGGCCAGGCATGATGGCTCACTCCTATAATCTCAGCCCTTTGGGAGGCTGAGGCGGGTGGATCATCTGAGGTCGGGAGTTTGAGACGAGCCTGACCAACATGGAGAAACCCCGTCTCTACTGAAAATACAAAAAAAATTATCTGGGTGTGGTGGCCCATGCCTGTAATCCCAGCTACTCGGGAGGCTGAGACAGGAGAATCACTTCAATCTAGGAGGTGGAGGTTGCAGTGAGCTGAGATCACGTCATTGCACTCCAGCCTGGGCAAAAAAAAAAAAAAAAAAAAAGGTCTTTCCAGGAAAATTTCTTGAAAAGACATTTTATCTCTACATTTCCTACTTTTAGCTGCATTTTCTTCTCCTACTTTTGATAATTTCAGCATCTTTTCCCCAGCATTCTATGTTCTTGGCTTCTTATCTCTCAGTTTACTTCTTAGTCTCCTTTGCTGGCCTCACCTGTATTCATTATTAAATGTTACAGTTCATAGTTTTCTGTCATAAATATTCTTCTCTCTTACTAAGTAATCATATTCACTCATAAAACTTGTTACACTCTCGTAGGGCGCAGTGACTCACGCATATAATCCCAACACTTTGGGAGGCTGAGGCAGGCAGATCACAAGGTCAGGGGATCGAGACCATCTTGGCCAACATGGTGAAACCTCGTCTGTACTAAACACAGAAAAGTTAGCTGGGCATGGTGGCAAGCACCTGTAGTCCCAGCTACTCAGAAGGCTGAGGCAGGAGAATCACTTGAACCTGAGAGCTGGAGGTTGCAGTGAGCCAAGATCACGCCACTGCGATCCAGCCTAGGGACAGCGCAAGACTCCATCTTAAAAAAAAACTGGTGGCCGGGCGCGGTGGCTCACGCCTGTAATCCCAGCACTTTGGGAGGCTGAGGCGGGCGGATCACGAGGTCAAGAGATCGAGACCATCCTGGTCAACATGGTGAAACCCTGTCTCTACTAAAAATACAAAAAAATTATCTGGGCGTGGTGGCGCGCGCCTGTAGTCCCAGCTACTCGGAAGACTGAGGCAGGAGAATTGCTTGAACCCTGGCGGCAGAGGTTGCAGTGAGCCGAGGTCGCACCACTGCACTCCAGCCTGGCACATGGTGACGGAGTGAAACTCTGTCTCAAAAAAAAAAAAAAATGGTTACTGTATGTGCTAATGACTCTAAATCTGTATCCTTTATCCAGACTTCTCTCTTGTTTCTTGTCTATTGCTGTATATTGCTGTATCTTTAGGCTTTGTACATTGTCTTTCACTGAGTAGGTGTTCAAGAAATATTTCTTGGTTATTAGCTGACTGACCAAATGAGTAAACTTTATAGTAATTCTTTGTGATACTTCTTAACAGTCCAAGATCAAATACTTTGTATCCCCAGGCCTAGCATGTAGTGTTTACTCAGTAAGTGCTTTATAAATGACTGATTTAATAAATAATGAATAAGCACTGCAATAAAATAAAATAAAATATTTTAATAAGATGAATGAGTGAATGAAAAAACTTTATGCTGTTCATTATAGCCATTCAAGACCAAAGACCTTGTTTATTCTCTTTGAAAATGTAACTGGGTAGGCCGGGTGCAGTCGCTCACACCTGGAATCTCACCACTTTGGGAGGCGGAGGCAGGTGGATCACCTGAGGTCAGGAGTTTGAGACCAGCCTGACCAACATGCGGAAACCCCGTCTCTGTTAAAAATATAAAAATTAGCCAGGCATGGTGGTACGTGCCTGTAATCCCAGCTACTCAGGAGGCTGAAGCAGGAGAATCACTTGAACATGGGAGGCAGAGGTTGCAGTGAGCTGAGATCATGCCATTGCACTCCACTCTGGGCAACAAGAACAAAACTCCGTCTCAAAAAAAGGAAGGAAAAAAAAGGAAATGTAACTAGGGATAGATTATACTAAAACGTGGTTTAAGAAGACAGTAATTCTTTAACAGATAAGTAAAGTTGCAGGCGTGTTTGACTGCATACTCTGTGTGAACTGTGAGTAGTGAGAATAAAAAACAATCACGTACCAGATCTAGTATATACAGAGTAGTCACAGACACAGAGTCTGGACTGGGACTGTCTGAAAAAGTATTCAATATCTGCTGTAGGTATATGACTGAAGGCAGTTTCCTTATTTGTGAAATGGGAAAAATAACTGTGCCTACTTCATAGGGTGGTTGTGAGGATTAAATGAGATAATGCTTGTAAAGCACTTAGCCTTAGCCTAGGATCTGGCACAAAATAATAATTTAATACCCATTTGTTATTATTATATTCCATTTTGATCCAGCTGGTATAGGTGCTAACCATACTATAAATGAATAATAGCTAAACCTGGCTGCTTCTCAGAATCACTTGAGATTTTTAAAATAAAGATTCATGGGCCATCCCCAGATTACTGAATCACACTGGAAGAAGAATATGTATTTTTTAAAGCTCCCCACATGGCTGGGCGTGGTGACTCAACGCCTGTAATTCCAGCATTTTGGGAGGCCAAAGTGGGTGGGTCACCGAGGTCAGCAGTTTGAAACCCGCCTGGCCAACATGGTGAAAGCCCATCTCTACTAAAAATACAAAAATCAGCTGGGCATGGTTGCAGGCACCTGTAATCCTAGTTACTTGGGAGGCTGAAGAGAATCACTTGAACCTGGGAGACAGAGGTTGCAGTGAGCCGAGATTGTGCCGTTGCACATGGTGAAACCCTGTGACAAGAGCAAAACACTGTCTCAAAAAGAAAAAAGAAAAAAAGTTCCCCAGGTGATTCTGAGCATCAGCCAGGTTTGGCAGTTATGTTACAGAAGATAGAATTGTCTCTAGAAATCATCTGAGTATGAGATATAGTCAAGAAAATATTTCTTGTGTAGAGAAACAGGAGTCAAGAATGACATCGGTAAAAAGCTAGTTGTATAGAACCTTTGGAATAAATGCTCATAGTTGTGCTGATTGCCCAAGAACAGACTGTAATGAAAGGGAAGCAGGTGCAGCTGAGCCATTTTCAAGGTCCCAAAATGAAAAGTGAAGCCAAGTAACTGAGCTGGTAAGAGCTGCCAAAATTAATTTAGAAAAGCCACATAGGTTGGGGAAACATGAAAAGAACTTCAGAAGAGAGCTGGCAGAAAAATAAAGATGAAGTTTTAGATGTTGCAGGAAGAAAGATTAAGGGAAAATAAATGAAGTACCTGGGGATGAACAAGAAGTGCTATAGGGAAATATCAGGAAAAAACAATTCTTACTGAGAAAAACAAATAAAGAACCTAAAACTTAGGACAGAGAAGAGGTCTCAGGAAGGACAGGAAACACATTTTAAGAGATGAACAGGTAAAAGGTCAAACAGAGCAAGGATAATTGGCCTATTATAGATGAACTCAAAATCCCAGAGATACAAGTATTACAGAAAGAGAGGGGTAAGGTAAAGCCTAAAGGCAATGATGGTGATAATAAGGGGAAATAAATGAAGGCACTCAAAACAAAAACAAAAAACCTTGAGGAATAATCAAAATTATGCAAATATGGATAAGGTGTAACTTAGGAGAGTGTGTAGTACAAAGACTATGGGACATAAAATCTAGGGGGTCATTAAACGAACATTTATTCAGTGTTAGTGGGTGTCAGGAAGTTATGTGCTGTTACCTGTCTGGAATATACTTAGAAAAAAGTCAGAGTATTCTGGAAGCATTACCAGTTCAACAGAGAGTAGATGTGGCAAAATGAAGGTAATCTTTTTTTCTAATCATGTGGTTGTAAGAATTCTAATTAATTTCTCAACAGCCGGGACGTTTTTGGCAGTCATTTGGAAGATAACCAAATTCCTAATGACCACAAGGAAATTAAAACTGTGAGGAGAGAGCTGGGTGTGGTGGCCTGAGCCTGTTACCACAGCTACTGAGTTCAAGTCCAGCCTTGAACAATACAGTAAGACTCCCTCTCTAAAAAACTTGAAAAAACAATGAGCTATGAAGAGGAAAGAATATCTAGAAGGGAAGTTAAGCTTTCTTTTGAAGGTGAAGGGATGGTGGTGGAAATATTAAATGAAGGCTCTCAGAGGAAGGGTTAAAGCCAAACGAATTAAAGAGCTGACCAGCTCACGCCTGTAATCTCAGCACTTTGGGAGGCCGAGATGGGCAAATTACAAGGAGTTCAAGACCAGCCTGACCAACATGGTGAAACCCTGTCTCTACTAAAAATACAAAAAATTAGCTGGGCTTAATGGCGGGTGCCTGTAATCCCAGCTGTTCATTTGGGAGGCTGAGGCAGGAGTATTGCTTGAACCCAGGAGGCGGAGGTTGCAGTGAACCACTGCACTCCAGCCCCGGAGCCCTGAGCGACAGAATAAGACTGTCTCAAAAAAAAAGAAAAGAGCTAAAAGACCAGACTGGGCAACATGCTAAACCCTGTCTTTACCAAGAATACAAAACATTAGCCAGGAGTGGTGGTATGCGCCTGTGTTCCCAGCTACTCGGGAGGCTAAGGTGGGAGGAGTGCTTGAGCTTGGGAGGCAGAGGTTACAATGAACTGAGATTGTGCTACTGCACCCCACCCTGGGTGACAGAGTGACCCAGGTTGAATATATCTATTGGTTGAATATACGTATATTCAACTATAGATTGAATTTCCCCACCTCCATTAAAATTTTAAAACTATAAGAGTGTAAAAGAGACAGTTCAGGGAAGCTGAAGCCACTCACAGCCTAGTGTTTAAGAAGAGCGAGGCTGTGCTCACCTCTGTAATCCCAGCATTTTGGGAAGCTGAGGTGAGTGGATCACGAGGTCAGGAGTTCAAGACCAGCCTGGCTAAGATGGTGAAACCCCATCTCTACTATAAATACAAAACTTAGCCGGGCATGGTGGTTGGCACTTGTTATCCTAGTTACTCTGGAGGCTGAGGCAGGATAATCGCTTGAACCTGGGAGGCGGGAGGTTGCAGGGAGCCAAGATTGTGTCACTGTACTCTAGCCCGAGTGACAGAGTAAGACTCTGTCTCAAAAAAAAAAGAAAAGAAAAGCATAACTAGCAATTTCAGAAGCACATTTAAAATGGAGTACAGAGAAACTGGCATGGCATCATAAAAACTGATTTAAAAAAAATAAGACCTCCATCTCTACAAAAGACAAAAAAATTAGCTGAGCATGGTAGCACATACCTGTGATCCCAGTTACTTGGGAGGCTGAGGTGGGAGGATCTCTGGGCCCGAGAGATCAAGGTTGCAGTGAGCTGTGATCATGCCACTGCACTCTAGCCTGGGCAATAGGGCAAGAACCTGTCTCAAAAAAAACATTTTTAATTAAAAAACAAAGTGTTGAAATGAATACAAAGGATGATGATGTTCTTTGGAAGGACAACAAATACAAAAACAAAAAGAGATTGGGTTCTGCAAATGAAGGAAGTAGGAAAGAAAGTAAAACACAGGCTAATTGGAAGTTATTAAGGAGCAGTTTTGAGTGAGCAAACTAATCAAATATTGTAGTTGTTGGTGTCAGGTTTTTTTGCTGCCCCTGTAGCTTTCCCTCAGTGATCTCATTCTCGGGACCTGGATTGCTATTTGAATATGAATGGCTCTCAAGTCATCACCCAAGCTCCAGACCCTTATGTCCAACTGCTGCCTGAAGATCTCTTCTTGGATATGTCACAGATGCCTCAAAATCAATAGGTCCAAATCTGAAAATAATCATTTTTCCACTTCTCTCCCCTACCCCAAGTCTCTTTCTCTTCCTGTGTTTCCCTATTACAGAAAATTAGGTTCTTACTCAGCTAGTCACCCTGATTAGAAATCTAAACATCATATTTGATATTTCTTCTTTTACTCCTGTATCTAATCAATCCATAAGACTATGTGTCTTATCTCACACATATTTACCTCTCTTTTCTGATTCTGTTAGTTTAGACCAGAAGTTGATAGACTTTTTCTGTAAAAGTCTAGATTGTAAATACTTTAGATTTTGCAGGATAGTCTCTGCCACAACTACTGTAGCTCAAAAGCAGCCATACCCCATATGTAAACAAGTTAGTGTGGCTGTTTCCCTATAAAACTTTATTTGTAGATGCTGAAAATTGAATTTCATGTAATTAATGTATTATAAAATCTTCTTTTGATTTTTCTTTTCCCCCAGCTATTTTAAAGAAAAATGTAACAATCATCCTTAGCTTCCTTCCTACAAAAACAGGCTCACAGGCCCACCCCTCGCTTAGACAAACATTCTTACCTGTAATATGATAGTAGTACTTGGTCTCTCTTTCTCTCATCTTGCCCCCTCTGGGCTATTCTTCACGTTGCAGCCAGATTGACTTTTTAATCGGATTTCACTACCTTGCTTAAAAGAACTTCAAAGATTGAGCATAGTTTACAGGGTGAATCCATATTTCTTGGAAGATCCTTCTTAATTGTAAACCTTGCTTACCATTCTAGCCATATTTCTTACCAATTCTAATTCTCTGTTATAGCTACTAGGAATTATTTATAGTTCCTAGAATGTTAGGTGTTTTTCATAGGTAAGTTTTGACATGTGCCTTGAATGTCTTTCTTCCTCATCTTCTCCCTATTTATACCTGGCTAAACACTACTCTTCCTGCAGGAATCACTTCAGTCATCATCATCATCTCCAGAAGCCTTCTCTCACTCTATGAGCTGTATTAAATGCTTCTACTAAGTTCTCCCATCATGTCCATAGAACCAAATGATAGCATTTATTTTACTGTATTATGATTGTCTATTTACTTGACTCCCATCCTAAATAATAAAGCTCCTTGAGTACATAGTGTTTGTCCATTGTTTTATCCTCAGTTTCTGTTTTTCTTTTTTTGAGACGGGGTCTTGCTCTGTTATCCAGACTGAAGTGCAGTGACTTGATGATGGCTCATTGCAGCCCTGATCTCTGGGCTCAAGTGATCCTCCAACCTCAACCTCCCAAGTAGCTGGGACTATAGGCACATGTCACCACACTTGGCTAATTTATTATTTTTTATTTTTAGTAGAGATAACATCTCATTGTGTTGCTAGGCTGGTCTTAATTCCTGAGTTTAAATGATCATGATCCTCCTGCCTCAGCCTCAAAAATGCTGGGCTTATAGGCATGAGCCACCACACCTGGCCTCCCAGTTTCCTCTATGATACCCCATAGTACTGTCAGCATTTTAATGTGTGTATGGATTTTTTATTTTTTTGAGACAGGGTCTCTCTCTGTCACCTAGGGTAGGAGTGCAGTGGTGTAGTCACAGCTCACTGCAGCCTCAACCTTTTTGGGCTCAATCGTCCTCCCACCTCAGCCTCTCAAGTATCTGGGACCATAGGCATGCACTACTATGCCCAGTTAAGTTTTTGTATTTTTCGTAGAGCTGGGTCTTGCCATATTGCCCAGGCTACTCAACTCCTGGACTCAAGTGATCCTCCTGCCTTAGCCTCCCAAAGTGTTAGGATTATAGGCATGAGCTGTTGCACCTGGCCATTATTATTATTTTTTTTTGCATTTTAAAAATTGACATATAATTCATGTACCATAAAATTTATCCTGTTAAAGTGTACAATTTAGTAGGTTTTAGTATATCTAAAATGTTTCACAACCATCACCATGGTCTAATTCCAGAATGTTTTCATCACCCCTAAAATAAACCATTTGCCTTCACTCTTCATTCCTTCTTGTCCTCAGCCCCTGCCAGCCACTAATCTCCTTTCTGTACATTTCATATAAATGGAATCAGATAATATTTGAACTGTCATGACTGTCTCTTTTCATTTGGCATATATAATGTTTTCTAAGTTCATTCGTATTGTATCATGTACTAGTACTTCATTCATTTTTTATTACTGAATATCAACATTATATTTTATTTTATATATATACAAATTTATATTTATTAAAATATATTAAATTTATATAATTTTTTATAAATGTAAATTCATATATATGTAAAATATGTGTGTATACATATATATGTATGTGTGTATGTGTGTGTGTGTGTGTATATATATATATATATTTTTTTTTTTTTTTTTTTTTTTTGAGATAGGGTCTTGCTCTGTCTTCTAGGCTGGAGTACAGTGGTGCAGTCCTAACTCACTGCAGCCTCAAACTCCTGTGCTCAAGTGATCCTCCTACCTCAGTGACCCGAGTAGCTGACTACAAGCCTGTTCCACCATGCCTGACTAATTTCATTTTTTATTTTCTTTAGTTTTTGTAGGTCTCACTATGTTGGCCAGGCTGGTCTAAAACTCCTGGCCTCAAGTGATCCTCTTGCTTTGGCCTTCCAAAGAAGTGGGATTCTAGGCACTGTGTCCGACCTAGCTTTATATTTTAAACTTCGTTCTTCAAAGCCCTCAGGACTCTAGGGGAAAATAAAAAGGGGCCCCTTTTACTCCTTCTCCTGCTTCAGCTAGAGCGGTTCTATTTTCATCTATTGTTTTCATCTATGGACAAACTTTCATTTTAAATTGGAAAGTCATGGGCTCTCAGCTTGGAGAATATACTCTACTTGGGACTGAAGGATACTCCATGGTCTTTTTACTCTATCTTTCTTTCCAGCTCTTCTTTTCATATGCTTCAGTCAAACAGTATGTTGATGGGGTTTTCAGGTATACCTCATGCTTTCTTGCCACTGTACCTTTTCTTATATCATGTCCTCCATCTGAAATGCCCCTTTCCCATCTGTTTAAATTTTTATCTAGCTTTTAATGCCTAATTCAGATATAATTCATTCCATGAAGTTTTACCTGATCTCTGGATTCTTATAGAAGTTATACTGCTTTAGATGGTACCATGTCTAATTTCCTTGAGAGTGTGCTCATGTTTTCTTAGTAGTTTTATACTTTCCCATCCAGTAGCTTGATGTAGGATGGTGGGGGAATGCGGGTTGGGGGTGACTATAATGGATTGCATGGGCCAGGCGTGGTGGCTCATTCCTGTAATCCCAGCACTTTAGGAGACCAACGTGGGAGGATTGGTTGAGCCTGGGAGTTCAAGACCAGCCTGGGCAACATAGCAAGACCTCATCTCTACTAAAAAAAAAAAAGATATTAAACTGGCATGCTGGCATGTGCCTGTATTCCCAGCTATTCAGGAGGCTGAGGTGGGAGGATTGCTTAAGCTGGGCAGATGGAGACTGCAGCGAGCTGTTGTGCCACTACACTGCAGCCTGGGCTACAGAATGAGACCATGTCTCAAAAAAAAGAAAAAAGAATAAGAAAAAAAAAAGCATAGGCCAGGTGTGGTGGCTCACACCTGTAATCCAAGCACTTTGGAGGCCAAGACGGGCAGATCACCTGAGGTCGGGAGTTCAAGACCAGCCTGAACAACATGGTGAAAACCCGTCTTTATATATAAAAAAATAAAAAAAAGGATAGCATGAGGGAGATCTTTGTTATGATAAAATTGTTCTGCATCTTGATTGATGCCACCATCAACCTAGATTTATACAAATCTACACATATGGTAAAATGAGATAGAACTATACATACATATTGTACCAATGTCAGTTTCCTGGTTTTGGTGTTGTACTGTAGTTACATAAGATGTACCCATTGTGGAAAATTGTGTGAATTGTGTGAAGGTTACCTGGGACTTCTCTGTGCTGTCTTTGCAATTTCCTGTGAATCTATAATTTGTTTTAAAATAAAAAGTTTAGGTTGGCCATGGTGGTTCATGCATGTAATCCCAGCACTTTGTGAGGCTAGCAGCAGAATCACTTGAGCATAAGAGTTCAAGACCAGCCTGGGCAATATAGCATGACTCTGTCTCTACAAAAAAATATATTTTTAAAAGTTAGCTGGGTGCTGTAGTACATGCTTGCAGTCCCAGCTACTCGAGAGCCTGAGATAGGAGGATAGACTTGGACCTTGGAGGTCAAGGCTGCAGTGGGCTGTGATTGCAACACTGCACTTCAGTCTGGGTGACAAAGCAAGTCTCTGAAAAAAAAAAAAAAAAGTTTAAAAATACATTCTTTAGGCCGGATTGTTGGCTCATACATGTAATCCCAGGACTTTGGGAGGCGAAGGCAGACAGATCACTTGAGATCAGTTCAAGACCAGCCTGGCCAATATGGTAAGACCCCATCTCTACTAAAAATACAAAAATTAGCTGGGTGTGGTGGTGCGCACCTGTAGTCCCAGCTACTTGGGTGGCTGAGGCAGGAGAATCCCTTGAACCCAGGAGGCGGAGGTTGCAGTGAGCAGAGATTATGCCACTGCACTGCGGCCTGGGCAAAGAACGAGACTCTGTATCAAAAAAAATCATTTTTCCCGCCGGGTGCAATGGTTCACAGCTATAATCCCAGCACTTTGGGAGGCATATGCGGGCGGATCACCTGAGGTCAAGAGTTCAAGACCAGCCTGGCCAATGGTGAAACCCCATCTCTACTAAAAATACAAAAATTAACTGGGTTTGGTGGTGGGCGCCTGTAATCCCAGCTACTCGGGAGGCTGAGGCAGGAGAATCACTTTGAACCTGGGAGGCAGAGGTTGCAGTGCACCGAGATTTCACCACTGCACTCCAGCCTGGGCGACAGATAAACATTCCATTTTTTAAAAAATTCATTTTTCCATGGTGCTACTTCTGATTAATATGAATCTGCCTATGCCTTTCAAAGTAAAGATACCTTGGGGTTGACAAGAACCTATCTGTAATGATATTTTAGTTACATTTTACAATTAGAACAAACTTGCCTAAAGCAATAACTGAGGCATACTGGTTCCCTGTGTACAAGGTCTTGCGTACAAGGTCTTATTTTAATTTTTAAGTTGACCGGTAAGCCTTTAATTTGAGTCATGTTTTGATATACTTTTAAGTTGTTAGTATTCTTTTTTTTTTTTTTTTTGAGACGGAGTTTCGCTCTTGTTACCCAGGCTGGAGTGCAATGGCGCGATCTCGGCTCACCACAACCTCCGCCTCCTGGGTTCAAGCAATTCTCCTGCCTCAGCCTCCTGAGTAGCTGGGACTACAGGCACGTGCCACCATGCCCAGCTAATTTTTTTGTATTTTTAGTAGAGACGGGGTTTCACCATGTTGACCAGGATAGTCTCGATCTCTTGACCTCGTGATCCACCCGCCTCGGCCTCCCAAAGTGCTGGGATTACAGGCGTGAGCCACCGCGCCCGGCTTTAGTATTCTTATGTACTGGCTCCTAGATGACAGTGACCATAGCTCTGAATTTTGGGGGAAAAAAAATTATGTGATGTTTAGTTCAAATTTTAAAACTTTTAAAGTTGTTAAATTGTTTATCAATAGAAATGAATATTCTTGTGCAAATTTAAAGTAAGCATTACAAGATCAAAATTTACTGCTGATTCTATTTTGGAAGAGGTAGAGTATAATAGAGTTTTTCATTTGCATTTATGATCAAGCACAAAGTGAATATGAGCAAAAAAAAAATGGGAAAAGTACATATGTTTAAGTAAAATGAAAACAATTTTTTTCAGGTTAAACTACAGAACAACATATCGTATCAGATGGCAGACATACATCATTTAAAGGGTAAGCAACTTAATTACATATTAAAGATAAACAAAGGTTACTAAATGCCTAAAATTCTGAAGAATTAAGAAACAGTAAATAGCCTAATGAAATAAAATTTTCTGAACAAAGCTTCTCTGATGGTAAAACATTTATCCTTTTGCCTTAAGATATGAATTATTGAATGTTCCTTTATATATGATAAATCCAAGTTAAAATTTGAAATCTGTATCTTAACCTTGTGCTATAGACAACGTTATGTAATGAAATGCTCTTAGAATACTCAAAGAAAATTGACCTGTAGCTTCAGATGCCATCAAATTTCTAGGGAAAAGGTGAGAAGTGTTCCCTCTGTACTGTGTCCAAACTGCTAAATTAATTTATTCATGTCTAGGGATGGTTTGGATAGAGCCTCCAAGCTTAATGTTTTAGATGCCCTGGAAACAGAAAGAAACCTGGAAGATAGATTAAATGTATAATAAATAAATAAATAATATAAAAATACACACACATATTTTTGCTTGGACAAAGTGATAAAGAGGTACTATAGCTTTTATGGAAAAATAAAAAAGCCCTGTAGTCTGCTTATGTTACTTCACGCCGTCGCTGCTGGCCTTTGAAATTTGGGATCTAAGGAACAATCCTCTTTTTCACACCCTTTGGTTATAAAATTGTATTTTAAAATTCTGCATGCATCATCTCTAGGTTTATGTATGTGGGTACTACATGCTCTCTAGCTTCATAAATATCCTTTATTATCCTTTTGAGCTTCTTTAGATATACTTAATCTATTTTTATTGTCCTCTTGAATTAGCCAACCTTAGCTGGCTTTGTAATGTAGTAAAAATTTCCCCCTTAACACTTCCTAATGATCGTATATCATTAGGAAGTGTACGATCATTAGGAAGTATTATTTGTGTGTTGTAACCCTAAAATAAGTTGTTGATTTCCTATTATCCGTGATTTGTAACAGCTTTGATTTTCTGTTAGAAATGCTTTCTGGGTGATCACATGGGTTTTTGTTGCATCTGTGTCCATGTTCTACTCTTTTTGACTCCCCAAAATATGTTAGGATGACACAGAAGATGCCACAGTGTCAGTGCTGCTTCCAACTTGCAATTTTTACAAATGCTTCCGTTTGTCATCAAAATATACTTCTTATTAAATATTAAGAAATACTATTAGGGCTTATTAAAGGAGTAACTTAATGCTGATTAACTGCTTATTAAATAGATCAGTTGAATAAGAAGTCCTGGCCAGGAGTGGTGGCTCATGCCTATAATCCCAGCACTTTGGGAGGCCGAGACAGGTGGATCTTCTGAAATTGGGAGTTTGAGACCAGCTTTCTGCTAAAAATACAAAATTAACCGGGGTGGTGGTGCATGCCTGTAATCCCAGTTACTCGGGAGGCTGAGGCAGGAGAATCACTTGAATCCGGGAGGTGGAGGTTGCAGTGAGCTAGGATTGTGCCATTGCACGCCTGGGCAACAAGAGAGAGACTCTGTCTTTGAAAAAAAAAAAAAAAAAAAAGGACCTGAGGTGTGACTTCTGTTAGTGTGTATCAACAAAAATGACAACCTGTGTTACTGATTAAAAATTTTATTGTACTGTATGTGTTGAAGTGTAGATCTTGAGATATTTTGAAATTGTATATGATGATACTGTTCAGCAGAGAAAAAGATCTTGATTTGTATGTATAGCTGAACAACTTTTGGTTTTGAAGCCTGGACTCTTAAAATTGAATTTCCATAATGTGACTTTTACAACTTTGGAATGATTTCTACTGAAACAAACTTCTTGACAATTTGCCTTTCATAGGCAGGTTTTCTTTGAAATTAATATCTGATATAGTAGAATTAATAGACACTAAGACACTTGAGATGGTTTATATTTTCTTGGAAATAAAAGAAATGAAAGTTTGTTTTTCTAATCCTCAAGATAATAAATTGACATATCAGATTTTTGATTAGTTTACCTTGTTTTTATGCCGATTACTAAAAGAAAATTCAAAGTCAAAGTTTTCTAGAAGTAATTAAAAAAAAAAAAAAAAAAAAAGCTGGTCCCAGGCAACCCATTTGTTACCTATCCCTAATCTTTTGAAGTTAAATTAAGCCATGTCGTTCTATAACATAACTGGTGTTGCTCTCAGAAATGGAGCATCCTGTATAATTAACCTGACTTGTATTAACTTACTCTAAGAGTTCTGCTATGGTGATCTGGAACAGTCACACTAGACAGAATATCTCTGGGTTCATATAAAGAAAACACATGCCAATCAATCAAAAGTAAAACTTTTTTTTTTAACTTTTAAATTCAGGTGTATATGTGCAGGATATGCGGGTTTGTTACATAGGTAAATGTGTAACAGGGGTTCGTTATACAGATTATTTCATCATCCAGGTATTAAACCATTGTTAGTTTTCCTGATTCTCCTTCTCCTTTGTGTTTCTTTCTGATCTGCTTAATTTTCCCCTTGCAGATATGTGTTTTGACCCACTGGAAATCACCAATTACCTCTCTGCTTTATGATTTTTCTCTGTATTCAAACAGAAAAAAAAATCTTATTTTACATGGACTAAAACTCATTTATATTAATGTTTTATTCTTCTTTGTCAATTTTATTTTAAGTCTGTCTTTAATTACAAAGGAAATTTTTATTTCCTGATAAATGAACTTCAAATATCATCAATGGGAAGTTTTGTAGGGAGACAGAGAAGCCATCTGAAATCTTAAAGCTATACTAAGCATCAGGTTCATTCTGAAGCTATTTCAGGTATTTTACAGCATAGCCTGAGTCAGAAGGGACTGTAATTTTTCTGTTCCCTTTTTCCTGAGGAGAATGAGTCCTAAAGATCGCCAATTGAAATCTCTTCCTCGTAGTTAAGTTTTGTTTTTGTTTCTTTCTTTTTATAAAGATGGGGTTTCCCCATGTTGGTCAGGTTGGTCTTGAAGTCCCGACCTCAGGTGATCCGCCCGCCTTGGCCTCCAAAGTCCTTGGATTACAGGCGTGAGCCACCACGCCCGGCCTTATTTTTTTTATTTATTTATTTTTTTTGAGACAGTCTCACTCTGTCACCAGGCACCAGGCTGGAGTGCAGTGGCATGACCTTGGCTCACTGCAATATCCGCCTCCCGGGTTCAAGCAATTCTCCTGCCTCAGCCTCCCAAGTAGCTGGGACTACAGGCGCGCGCCACCACGCCCAGCTAATTTTTTTGTATTTTTAGTGGAGACGGGGTTTCACCATGTTGGCCAGGATGGTCTTGATCTCTTCACCTCTGATCCACCCGCCTCAGCCTCCCAAAATGCTGGGGTTACAGGCGTGAGCCACTGCGACCAAGTTTTGTTAGTTTTTTAACTGTAGTTTTTAGATTTAGCTTTCAGTTCTAGAACCTGTCCAGCCTGAGCACAGGTTTACTGAACTGGCTAGTTCAATCCCTGAGCTACAAGGCTTTTTGCCACTGCTTCCTACTGTGATCTCATTGTCTCTGTAGAATCAGCATTCATAGCTGGGGCCAGGGTTTCTGGTACCTCTGGCCTGCTATATCTTAGGAGATGGGGACAGGGATCAGGCAATAAGCTGAAAGAGTTGTTATGGCTACCTGGCCACCACAGATCCATCCCTTTTATTTGAGATGGGGTGGGGTAAATCAACCATGTTTACATATTGAAGAATTAATATAAAAAGAGAAATTTGTCCGGGTACCGTGGCTCACACTTGAAATCCCAGCACTTTGGGAGGCCCAGGCGGGCGGATCACCTGAGGTCAGGAGTTCAAGACCAGCCTGGCCAACACAATGAAAACCTTGTCTCTACTAAAACTACAAAAATTAGCTGGGAGTGGTGGCAGGCACCTATAATCCCAGCTACTTGGGAGGCTGAGGCAGGAGAATCGCTTGAACCTGGGAGGTGGAGGTTGCAGTGAGCTGAGATCACGCCACTGTACTCCAGCCTGGTTGAGCTCCTAGTCTAACTCTGTCTCAAAAAAAAAAAAAAAAAAAAAAAACGTCAGGGTGTGGCTCATGCCTGTAATCCCAGCACTTTGGGAGGCCGAGGCACGTCGATCACAAAGTCAAGAGATTGAGACCATCCTGGCCAACATGGTGAAACCCTGTCTCTACTAAAAATACAAAAATTAGCTGGGCGTCGTGGCACACGCCTGTAGTCCCAGCTACTTGGGAGGCTGAGGCAGGAGAATTGCTTGAACCCGTGAAGCAGAGATTGCAGTGAGTCAAGATCACACCACTGCACTCCAGCCTGGGCAATAGAGTAAGACTCCGTCTCAAAAAGAAAAAAAAAAATTAGCTGGGCGTGGTGGTGTGCACCTGTAGTCCCAGCTACTCGGGAGGCTGAGGCAGGAGAAATTGCTTGAACCTGGGAGGTGGAGGTTGCAGTGAGCTGAGATTGAGCCACTACACACCAGCCTGGCTACAGAACGAGACCCCATCTCAGAAAAAAACAGAAAGAGAGAAATTTAAAATGTGGCTTGAATATGCCAAGCTAATGATTAACTGCAAACATTTTTTGTGAATCATTTATTTTTTCATACTTATATTATACAATAGTTATGCATATTGTTAAACATTACCTGTCTCGTCAGATGTTTATGTGACTTAAATTTTTGTTCTTCATTATTGCCACAGTTATAATTCCACAATAACATTTAGAGAGTGTAACAAGAACAGAAAACAAAACACCTCATGTCCTCACTCGTAAGTGTATGCTGAACAATGAGAACACATGGGCACAGGGAGGGGAACATCACACACTGGGGTCTGTCAGGGGGTCGGGGGCTAGGGGAGATATAGCAGAGGGGTGGGGGGCTAGGGGAGGGAATAGCATTAGGAGAAGTACCCAATGTAGATGACTGATGGATGCAGCAAACCACCATGGCACTGTATACCTGTGTAACAAACCTGCACGTTCTGCACATGTACCCTAGAACTTAAAGTGTAATTTTAAAAATTTTAGAAAGTATAGAAAAAAAATATTCAAAATCTTACCATCAAACACAATCACTGATAGCACATATATATATATATATATATATATATATATATATATATATATATATGTTTGTTTTTGTTTTTTTTTTGAGATAGAGTCTCCCTCTGTTTCCCAGGCTGGAGTGCAATGGCGCAATCTCTGCTCACTGCAACCTCCCCTTCCTGGGCTCAGGTGACTCTCTTGCCTCAGCCTTCTGAGTAGCTGGGATTACAGGCACGCACCACTGCACCCAGCTCTTTTTTGTATTTTTAATAGAGACAGGATTTCACCATGTTGCTTGGGCTTGTCTTGAACTCCTGACCTCAGGTGATTCACCCATCTCTGCCTCCCAACGTGCTGGGATTACAGACCTGAGCCACCACGCCTGACCCGATATATTTTTATTCTAGTCTTTTTTTTTTTTTTTTTTTTTTTGTGTGGATGCAATTGTATGTTTACATCTGCTGTTTAAAAACATCTGCTTTTAGGCCGGGCATGGTGGCTCACGCCTGTAATCTCAGCACTTTGGGAGGCCAAGGCAAGTGGATCACCTGAGGTCAGGAGTCCAAGACCAGCCTGGCCAACATGGTGAAACCCTGTCTTTAAAAAAGAAAAAAAAAGTCTGCTTTTTGTTTTTTAAAATTTATATACATATATATATTTTTTTTTTTTTTTTTTAGAAAAATCTCACTTTATCGCCCAAGCTGGAGTGCAGTGGCATGATCTTGGCTCACTGCGACCTCTGCCTCCCGGATTCAAGTGATTCTTCTGCCTCAGTCTCCCAAATAGCTGGGATTACAGGCATGTGCCACCACATCTGGCTAATTTTTGTATTTTTAGTAGAGATGGAGTTTTGTTTTGTTGGCCAGGCTGGTATCGAACTCCTAGCCTCATGTGATCCACCATCCTTGGCCTCTCAAAGTGCTGGGATTACAGGCGTGAGCCACCATGCCTGGCCAACATCTGTTTTTTTTTTATTTTGTTTTTGGTTTTGGAGTGCAGTGATGCAATCTCGGCTCACTGTAAACTCCTCCTCTTGGGTTCATGTGATTCTCCTGCCTCAGCCTCCCGAGTAGCTGGGATTATAGGCACAGGCCACCATGCCCAGTTAATTTTTGTATTTTTCGTAGAGACACAGTTATACCATGTTGGCCAGATGGTCTCCAACTCCTGACCTCAGGTGATCCGCCTGCCTCTGCCCCACAGAGTGGTGAGATTACAAGCATGAGCCACCACACCAGCCCCAACATCTGCTTTTTAAAAACAGCCAACATGGTGGCTTACGCCTGTAATCCCAGCACTTTGGGAAATTGAAGCAGAAGGATTGCTTGAGCTCAGGAGTTTGAGACCAGCCTGGGCTAAATAGTAAGACCTCATCTCTATAAATACACGTATATATCTATATCTCCCTTCCCACTCAGGAAAGTGGCTGTATGTATACTATATCTCCCAAGTATTTTTAGAGTAATACTAATTCTATAAGCCTTCTCTGAAAAGTGGATGTTATAATATTGGTACATTATGGCTAGATGTTATATTTTAATCTTAATACTGTTGCTTATACAGTATAGACCCCTGTTTTTATTTATAAAAATTATTTTAATACTACTTTTGCTTAACTGCTTAGATTGTTAGCTGTTTTTAAAATCACCTAGCCAAGAAATTCTTATTTATTTATTTATTTATTTTTTTAATTGCATTTTAGATTTGGGGGTACAGGTGAAGAACATGCAAGATTGTTTTATAGGCACACACATGGCAGTGTGATTTGCTGCCTTCCTCCCCATCACCTATATCTGGCATTTCTCCTAATGCTATCCCTCCCCAACTCCCCACCCCCCACTGTCCCTCCCCTTTTTCCCCCCAACAGACCCCAGTGTGAGATGCTCTCCTCCCCGTGTCCATGTGTTCGCATTGTTCAGCACCTGCCTGAGTGAGAATATGCGGTGTTTGATTTTCTGTTCTTGTGTCAGTTTGCTGAGAATGATGGTTTCCAGGTTCATCCATGTCCCTACAAAGGACACGAACTCATTGTTTTTGATGGCTGCATAATATTCCATGGTGTATATGTGCCGCATTTTCCTTGTCCAGTCTATCATCGATGGGCATTTGGGTTGGTTCCAGGTCTTTGCTATTGTAAACTGTGCTGCAATGAACATTCGTGTGCATGTGTCCTTATAGTAGAATGATTTATATTTATTTATTTATTATTTATTATTATTATTATTTTATTTCTTCAAATGGAAGTTCAACTCCATCCAAGAAATTAACATTTACTCTTTTCCTCCTGCATTTCTTTTGTCTATAGGCTTAGATCATGAGGGAATGAAATGTAGAACGTGTGTGGCTGGTGATTATGGATTAAACATTTACAAACAAGTATTTGTCCAGGTTATAATTTACTATCCAGTTTGAAACTTCTTATTAATCATTTCCACTAAAAAATTTCAGTCCTAGTCCAGAAATTATGAACTTTGAAAATAGAATTTTGGGATACATAGAGCTACCATCCATAGCCGAACTAGAAATACATCTAAAGCAATTGGCACTTAAGTTGTTAGTCAAATGTGATTTAAAATGAGAAAAAAAACTTAAAATTTATACCCATAGTAAGCATATCTAAAAAGTATGACTTTTTTTCCTACTTTAATAAAGCAAATAGGTTTGAAGAGATAGGTAGTTTTTTTGTATTGTCTCCGCAACTTAGCATGTGTCTACATAAAGTGAAACAGAAGACTATTTCAGGTTGGTATGAAAGCCACTGAAGCTATATTGTTTTAGAAATACATGTTACTGGTCGGGCATAGTGGCTCATCCCTGTAATCCCAGCACTTTGGGAGGCCGAGGTGGCTGGATTGCTTGAGCCCACAAGTTCAAGACCAGGCTGGGCAACATGGCTAAACCCTGTCTCTACTAAAAATGCAAAAATTAGTTCCAGCTACAGGTATTGTGCACCTGTAGTCCCAGCTACCTGGAAGGCTCAGGTGAGAGGATCACTTGAGTTCAGGAGGTGGAGATGGCAGTGAACCAAGATTGCACCACTGCACTCCAACCTGAACGACAGAGCAGGACACTGTCTCAAATAAATAAATGAATAAATTTTATTGACCATGAATGTGTCACAAAAGGCTATTAAATGTGGTATTAGTTACATAATTTAATTTCCTGGGAGTGTTAGTAAAGAAATTGAGACTTATGTGTTATTTAAAGACATCCCAGAGCTTCTCAATAGGAAGCATTACAATGAGTGAACTTGATTCCTTTGGTTCTTACCTCGTGTGGATAGAGCAACTTGCTGAGCTTCGTCAGGAGTTTCTTCGACAAGAAGATCAGCTTCAAGACTATAGGAAGAACAATACTTACCTTGTGAAGAGGTTAGAATATGAAAGGTAAGATGTTACGTGCAATATATGTTTATGAATCTAAAATATTTGTCCAACTTTTGGACTCAGTTCATTTCTTCCTCTCTGACTTTTGTTTTCCTTTTCTTTTCTTCTCTTCTTTCATTTTCTTAGGTCTTTTTAATTTCTTTTCTGTTATTCTTCTATAGCTCTTTGAAATCCAGACTCTTTTATTTTGATAAGTTAAACAGCATGAAAATATCTCTTATAGGGCATGTTGAGTTTGTATATGTTGTAGAATTCATGTGAAACAGAAAATACAAGTTCTTGAGTTTTATCAAATTTGATGTGGCAAAGATAGAAAGAAGATTTGTAATTCTTTCTGATTGGCATCCAGAAGATGAAGCTAGCACTGGGAGATGTTCCCAGAAGAGCTGAGGGACTGAATGCTGGCTATTCTTCCTGCTCTGTATGTCAGCCCTCTTGTGGATACCTCTACACTTGGTGATGAGGTTGGGAAACTTCTTAGGCGCCTTTCTAGCAGCTATCACTCCTTAAAATTTTTATTATATTTTTAATCAATTTTATGGTAAAATATATTCTTTAGATCTATACACCAAAAATTAGAAAGATTTGCCATATTTTAAAGCATTTTTTGTCCATTTCTGACTTCTTACATATGCAGAGGTAATATATTATTCTAGCATATTAATGTACCATAACTTCTTTAGTCTCTTCAATTGTGGGACCACAATAGGAGTTTTCCTTTTCTCACTTTAAGATTTTAGCTGTGGTGGTTCACACCTATAATCCCTGCACTTTGGGTGGCTGAGATTGGAGAATCAGTTGAGCTCAGGAATTAAAGACCAGCCTAAGCAACATAGTGAAACCTCTGTCTCTACAAAAAATTTTTAAAAATTAGCTGGGCATGGTGGCACATGCCTGCACTCTAGCTACTTATGAGACTGAGGTGGGAGGATTGCTTGAGCCCAGGAGATTGAGGCTACAGTGAGCCATGATGGTGCCACAGCACTCTAGCCTGGGTGACAGGGTGAGACCTTGTCTCTTAAAAAAAGAAAAAAAAAAAAAAAAAAAGACTATCACAGCTATAAAAATTTCCTCACAAAAAATATTTCCCAAAACTAGCTGGGTGTGCTGATACATACCTGTGGTCCCAGCTACTCGGGAGGCTGAGGTGGGAGGATCACTTGAGCCTGGGAGGTCGAGGCTGCAGTGAGCCATAATCATGCCTGCACTCCAGTGTGGGCGACAGAATGAAACCTTGTCTCTAAATAAATAAATAAATAAAGGTTTCCCCTCCCCTTCTTTTATTTCAGTAGCATATTTTCTCAAACGTAGAATTCCTCAGAAACAATGCTTTAGTAATTTTGTTGCTTTTACAGCATAGATGAAAGATTGCTTTCTAAAATTATTATACTCATTTATAATGTAGATATTTCCCCATGACCCTAGAATTTGGTTTTAATTCTAATTTAATTTTGCTAGTATAGGAATAAGATACTACTATATATATACACATATAGGAAGTTGGTGGGTTGTCTTTTTTTTTCTTTTTTTTTTTCTTTGAGACTGAGTCTGTCTCTGTCGCCTAGGCTGGAGTGCAGTGGCACGATCTCAGCTCACTGCAACCTCTGCCTCCTGGGTTTAAGCAATTCTCATGCCTCAGCATCCTGAGTAGCTGGGACCACAGGCGCGTGCCACCATGCCTGGCCAATTTTTTTGTATCTTTAGTAGAGACAGGGTTTTGTTGTGTTTGCTAAGCTGATCTCGAGCTCCTGGCGTCCAGTGATCTGCCTGCCTTGGCCTCCCAAAGTGCTGGGATTATGGGCATAAGCCACTGTGCCCAGCCACATATAGGAAGTTTATTTTTTATTTTGCATTTTATAATGGTGAGATTTAACATTTTTCTATATATTTATTAACTATTCTTTTTGCATGATTGGTCTATGTGTATCCTTTGACTACTTGGTCAGCAGAAAGTCACCATCTTTATCTGTTTTACTTCTATTCACTTTCTCTTGATGGCACCAGTCTATCTTCTTTATTAGTTTCTTTCATTTCTAGTATTCTATGGTTTAGTCTTTTATTACAGTGTTTAAAGTACTATTGGATGAATCATCTGCTACCATTCCTTAACTCTCATAATTCTAGCTTTCCTCATCTCTTACTATAAATTGGTCTCGGTTTTCTCTTCTATAGTATTTTTCTCTTCCATAATTGAAGTTGGTTTTGATAGTTTTTTTTTTTTATAGATGCAATTTATGGAAATAATAGGAAAATAACTGTCTTTGTCTTTGTAATTTCTGTTTTCACAATTAGCTTTATCAGTATTATCTGTCTCCTATAAGTTCAAGTGTTTTTAAAGGTTTGATTGTGAGCTATTTGTATGCTCTTTGTTTTTTCCAATCCACTCTCCCTGCTGACTGAATGTTTTATTTTTCTTAATGTATGTGTCAACTTCTGGACAACTTTGATAATCCAATTCAAGATAATGTAATCTAAAAGAATGACTTTGTAATTTAGTTTTCAGTGTGGACAGCAGATCAAGGAATTGAGAGCACAGCATGAAGAAAATATTAAAAAGTTAGCAGACCAGTTTTTACAAGAACAAAAGGTAAATTTTTTAAGTGTTCTTAAATCCAGACATCTCTAAGTCATGGTAATTTAGAAATCAAAATTGTAATTTGTCACAAAATATTATAAGTTTTCCAGCCAGCCTAATTCCAACAGTGATTTACAATGGCTTTATTTCTGAGTATATTAAACAGTTGCAAAAAATGTAATCTTAATTCTTAAAAGTGGCCAGGTGCAGTGGCTCACACCTGAATTGTCAGCACTTTGGGAGGCCAAGGCGGACAGAGGTCAGGAGTTTAAGACCAGCCTGGTCAACATGGGGAAACCCTACCTCTACTAAAAATACAAAAAATATCCGGGCCTGTGGTATCTGTAATCTCAACTACTCAGGAGGCTAAGGCAGGAGAACTGTTTGAGCCCAGGAAGCAGAGGTTGCAGTGAGCCAAGATTGTACCACTGCACTCAGCCTGGGCAACAGAGTGAGACTCGCTGTCTCAAAAAAAAAAAAAAAAAAAAAAAAATCTAAAACTAATTTTGAGCCAAAATGTCTTTTTTTTTTTTTTTTAATTGTTGTTAATATATTTCTCAGATTGTAAAGTGGGCAACATTTTACTGAAAATCAACTACTTCCTTTTTTATGCATTTGAGAAATAGAAACAAAATGAGATAATTTTTCCTTTATTATCAGTTTCTGTTATTCTGACACCCTGTCCTAAAACACAGAATTGAGACACTAGCCACTATAACCAACTTGATTCATACTTTTTTGGGGGGGATAAATTCTTTTATTAATTTTATTCATTTTGAATTAATATGTATTATGAAGATTCTTTTAGCAACAGAAGAAATTGTCTGAAGATTACTAGTTATTAGGACATGATTCATTTTTTATACCCTGTAATCTTACCTGACTAGGCATGATTTGTATGTACTCTTATGATTTGAAGGAAAGAAAGACTTAAAAGTAAAAAGTATTTGTTTTGCTTTTTGGTAGCATCTCGACTACAGGACTAGAAGTTAAAGATATCAGGTTTTCATTCTTAGCTTTGTCACAATTTTGTAGTAGGATATAGAAGATGTCATTTCTTTCTCTTGCATTTTTTGAATATACAAAGTGGAATAGCTGCTGCCTATCTGCAGTCTACTTTGAAGAGGTGTGAGGGTAGATTAGTGGAAGAAAGCAAGGCTGAGCGAGCTACCATAGTAGAGGCATTGAGGGCAACCAAAAGGTATTATTGAGACACTGGAGGGTTAAAAGAAGATGTTAGAATACAAAAGGAAGGGGAAGAGAGGTTTGCTATTGCAATTGTGTCATTATAAGCATAGTATATAAATAATGGGAGAAGTTTGCTCACTTCTATTCTCTTAAGGAAGGCAGATGAGAACTTTCCCTTTTTTTCCAAGCCATTGTAATTCTTTCTGTTCTTCTATACTAGGCTATTTTTTATGTTATTAATTAGCTAATGCCTCTCCAATTCTTCCTTGACATTATCCTACCCTAAATGGAACAAAACATGGCAGGATGAGGTGCCCAGAGAACTTCTCCTTTCTAGGTAGCACATCAGCCCTTACTCTCTAGACCAGCTACCTAATTCTCCTCCTCACCCTTCATTTGCTGTTCTTTAACTAATGTGGCAAGTTGGTTCTGTGCTATTTGAGTTTTCAGAGACACATCCAATGTTAGCTATGTGAAATAAGCATAATTTGTATTCAGGGCTTTATCTTTTTGATTGTTCATTAATTTTTAAATTAATTAACCAAGCACATGTCTATCATAGAAATGACTCTGGAAAAGGAGTCAGCAAACGGTAGCCCACAGGCTGAATTCAGCTCGCTCCCTGTTTTTGTACTGTTTAGAATCCAAAGGCTGGGTGTAGTCTCTTATGCCTATAATCCCAGCACTTTGGGAGGCCAAGGCAGATCATGAAGTTAGGAGTTCAAGATAGCCTAACCAACATGGTAAACCCCATCTCTACTAAAAATACAAAAATTAGCTGGGTGTGGTGGCACATGCCTGTAATCCCAGCTACTAGGAGGCTAAGGTAGACATGGCTTGAACCTGGGAGGCGGAGATTGCAGTGAGTTAAGATCGCACCACTGCACTACAGCCTGGGTGACAGAGTGAGACTGTCTGAAAAAAAAAAAAAAAAGCCAAAAATGGTTTTCACATTTTTAAATGGTTCAAAAAAAAGAAAAGAAAATTATCTTAGTACGTGGGAAAATTATAAGAAATTTATATTTTGGTGTTCATAAATAAAATTTTATTGAGAAACAGCCATGCTTGTTTACTGCTTTTATGCTATAAGGGCAGAGAAATTCTCAGCCCAAAGAAGACTAAGGAGACTTGAGGACTTAAATGCAGTATAATAGCCAGGTGCAGTGGCTCACACCTGTAATCCCAGCACTTTGGGAGACTGAGGGGGGTGGATCACGAGGTCAGGAGCCCGACCAACATATGGAAACCCTGTCTGTACTAAAAATATAAAAAATTAGTCAGCATGGTGGCAGCCACCTATAATCCCAGCTACTCGGGAGACTGAGGCAATAGAATCACTTAAACCTGGGAGGCGGAGGTTACAGTGAGCTGAGACCATGCCACTGCACTCCAACCTGAGCAACAAAATGAGACTCTGTCTCAAAAATAAAATAAATAAATAAATGCAGTGTAGTTTTCTGAATTGGATCCTGGAACAGAAAAGGACTTTGTCTCAAAAATAAAATAAATAAATAAATGCAGTGTAGTTTTCTGAATTGGATCCTGGAACAGAAAAGGACTTAGTGGAAAAACTGGTGAAATCTAAATAAATCTGGAGTTTAGGTACTAATAATGTACTGATGTTGTTTGTTTAGTTTTGTAAATGTACCATGGTAATTATGGATCGTACGTTAACAGGATTTTAGATTTTCTGTAAATCTAAAATTGTTTCAGAATAAGAAGTTTATTTAAAAAACAATCAGGAAGCCCCCTAACCAAATCACAAATATTACATCTAGAAAGGCATCTTATTTTATTAATATTAATATTGTCCATTTGTAGAAAGGTACTATCAATAATGCATTAAAGGGACAACATTTTTGTTAACTATTTCCAGTGGAAAAGTATTTTTGAACAGTAGCTTGTTGACTTTTAATTTTGTTCAATATTTGTTTCATCCACATCTGCAAAAGAGTGAAGAATAACTATAGCAATAGCCTTATGAGATAGCGTTATAGTGAAAATGCACAGAGATTCAAGCTGGCTGCTCAGCTTGTGCCTCATGAATTTTCTCACCCTTGGCATTCATATTGATATGTTCAAAAATTTCAGTTTATCATTTCATTAGTCTATGATTAAGCTATCAGAATTGATTACAGCTTACCAACTTGTCAGAAAATGTGGGATTTGGAGTCAAAAAGACTGTTGTTAGAATTCCTTCTTCACAGTTCTCTAGCTTTGTGACTTTGGACAAACTGCTTAACTTTTTAAAGCCTCAGTTTTATTTTGCTTTTCTGAGAACTGTCCGCTTTATGGCTACTAAAGCACAGATATGAAAGCAATTTGGAAACTGTAAAGCTTGATGCAAATATTTGTTGTTGATTTTATCTGCCAGGGCACTGGAATACCTATACCTGATTTTCAGAGTACCTTTCTCCTTTATTGTGACGCACTCTGAAGATTTGGCTTTTGTTTTTCCAGATTCCATATAGATTTTTTCTACTATTTTTGTAACATTACTAATAATTACATTTCATACTGCTTTAGAGTTTACAAAGCATTTATAGATGCATTAAATATTGACTAGAGGAATCTATATATGGCATCCCAAGCATGTATATTTGATTTCTTGCTGCTCCCAATTTTCCATGGAGGCAAACTCAATACCAGTCCACCAAGAGAATTGAGTTAGGCCTAACCATATACTTGAAGATTCACATTTCCAAGAAGATGCTAGGTTAGGAACAGATTGGAGGAAGCACTGACCTGTTTATTGTCTTGCCATTGCTTTCTGTGCTTTGGTGGCCAGCACACTTAGGAATAAAATTGCCTGTTTTTCACCCTTGCTCTTGAAGAAGCACCTGTCTGCCAGTTTCCTCCTTTCTGCCATCCTGTCTAATTTCTACATATGCTTACAGAGAACCCACTCTGCCCATAGCACCCAGGATAATGCCCAATTGTAGGCCATCAAGGCAACCTACAGTGCTCAGCAAGCTGTCTTGCAGAATCACACACCTCAGCATAGCCAAATAGTTACCTCTGCCTACCAAACCATTCATTTACTGCAACTAGAGACTTTCAATAGTGTTATTCTTTGACTTTTTATCAGGTATAAAAACTGCACAGAAAATAATGTATCCCACATCTCCAATTGTTCATTATTTGAACCCATGGTATATGTTTTACAAAATGAACTGTTTGAGAACATTTAATTAATAGTTGTGTCAATGGTTTAACAATTTACATTGAAAAATATTTATTGTTATCAAATCTTTATCTAACAGCAAGAGACCCACAAGGTTCAATCAAATGATGGAAAAGAATTGAGTTTAAACAATCAAGTAGTATCTAAAAATATTCCAAAAGTAGCTGAGAATGTTGCAGATAAGAATGAAGAACCCTCAAGCAATCATATTCCACATGGGAAAGGTATTATTATTATTTTGTTTTGTATTAATAGGATATTGGCTTTTTTTTCCTATTTTGAAGTAAATATTTTCAATCATAAAATTGTTTGATTTTAATTCACACATGATTAGGTGTCTGCATTGTTTCAAATTTGGATCCTTTGGTAGAAGAGAAAAAATAATAAGTTATTTTAGAGTTACAGCTGTGTCCAAAGCAAGATATAAAGATGTTCAGTTGATATAGCCTATTGCTTTTAGAAACTGATTGTTACATTCCTTCAAAACATTTTCAAATTATGTAAGAAAAATTATACATGTCTCTCTTTTTGTTACTTGGGCAGAACAAATCAAAAGAGGTGGTGACGCAGGGATGCCTGGAATAGAAGAGAATGACCTAGCAAAAGTTGATGATCTTCCCCCTGGTAAGTAAAAATTCTGAGAGAATTCAACTAAAGTGATGATAATACTTTTCATGTTACCCCATTATCTTTTTGGGTGACACTTGGAAAAGTCACAGATATCTAGATAATTGATATTTCTAGTTAATTAAGTACCCATTAATTTCCAGGACATTTTTGTATACACTTTTATAAAATTTTTTGCTAAGACATATGAAATACTTGTTTTTTGCCTTGATAAGAATCAGTTATATTTGAATCTTTTCTTCATGATTTAGAGTTTTTGCTTCTGACAGTTGTGCTATATAGAGTCATTTATATTTACTAAAAGTTTGCATGGCTCTTTTCTTTTCTGCCAAATGTGCCCAGATTCCTGTGTTGTTGGTATGCTTTAATATGGCATAGTAATACCCTAATAAGAGTTAATTAGTTTTGAGGGCTTGGCTTTTCCTTTTAGTGAATTATCCCACAGTTTAGGATAGTTTATATTTTTTTATTCTTTTCTGACCACTTCTGTTCATTGTATATCTCTTTCCTCCTTAATATGTCTGCTTCTTATCCATTTTCACTTGAAGTCCTAATCCCACTTGCTGCTATCTTAACCTCCTTCATTTTTTCCCCTTCATGTCTCTTCTTTGTTTTTCTTGCCATATCTATGTTTCTTGGCTATTAATGGTGCTCCTCCCTGCTGACTCCAATTTATTAGGGTAGAAAAATCAGAAATTAACAGGATGCTTCTGTTGCTTTTGGCTGGTTTTATTTCTTCTCAATCTCAGTAATTACTTCTGTAATTATAGCTAGTTGTACATGACTGAAATTGCTAAATGTTTAGACCAAATAAATGAAGTGTTGATCCTTTCCTTTATATAGTTTTGTTGTCTTCTGAAATTCTTACGGGTTTCCAATTCATAGCATATTCCCCTAAAATAAAGGTAAGGACAAACACAGTAACATGAATTTGAAAATGAAGAATCGGAATTACCAAGCTTTGTTTGTAAGGCAATGAAGTAGTCAAGTGATTTTTAAAAATTAATTAATTAATTTATTTATTTATTTATTTATTTTGAGATTCAGTCTCACTCTGTCGCCCAGGCTGGAGTGCCATGGCGTGATCTTGGCTCACTGCAACCTCCGCCTCCCAGGTTCAAGCAATTCACCTGCCTCAGCCTCCTGAGTAGCTGGGACTACAGGCATGCACCACCATGCCCAGCTAATTTTTGTATTTTTAGTAGAGACGGGGTTTTACCATGTTGGCTGAGATGGCTGTATCTCCTGATCTGGTGATCCACTGATCTGCCCACCTCGGCCTTCCAAGTGCTAGGATTACAGGCATGAGCCACTGTGCCGGACTCAAAAAAATAATTCTTTAAAAACATTAAAGAGAGGCTGTTTACTTTATTTTTTTCTTCTTTTCTGGCCATTTCTGTTCATTGTGTGTCTCTTTCCTCCTTCATGTGTCTGCTTCTTAACCATTTTCACTTGAAGGCCTGACATAAACACATTTTAAAAATATTAGTCACGCCGGGCGCGGTGGCTCACGCCTGTAATCCCAGCACTTTGGGAGGCCGAGGCGGGTGGATCACGAGGTCAAGAGATCGAGACCATCCTGGTCAACATAGTGAAACCCTGTCTCTACTAAAAATACAAAAATTTGCTGGGCATGGTGGCACGTGCCTGTAGTCCCAGCTACTCGGGAGGCTGAGGCAGGTGAATTGCTTGAACCCAGGAGGCGGAGGTTGTGGTGAGCCAAGATCACGCCATTGCACTCCAGCCTGGGTAACAAGAGCGAAACACTGTCTCAAAAAAAAAAAAAAAAAGAAAGAAAAAATATTAGTCACATAATGTCTGCACTCAGAACTCAGTGGAATTAAACTGAAAATCAATAGCAGAAAGATAGGCTCTCTGCTCCTTCTATGAGATAAAGGATGACATCTCATGCAGCACCAGCCATGTCCCTGAGACATGGTAAAATTGAAGGTTGTAGTAAACAGATTTGGCTGTTCTAGGCATCTGGTCACCTGGGCTGCTTATAACTCTGGCAAAGTGGGTATTGTCATCAGTGACCACTTCACTGACTTCAACTACATGGTCTACATGTTCCAGTATGATTCCACTAATGCCCAGTTCCATGGCACTATCAAGTCTGAGAATCCGAGCTTTGTCGTCGGTGGAAATCCTATCACCATCTTCCAGGAGCAAGATCCCACCAACATCAAATGGGGTGATACTGGTACTGATTGTGTTGTGGAGTCAACTGATGTCTTCACTACCTTGGTTATGGCTGGGACTCACTTAGAAGTGGGAGCCAAAGAGTCATCATCTCTGCTCTCTCTGATCCCGTATGTGATGGGCGTGAACCATGAGAAGTACAAAAGCAACCTCACAGTTATCAGCATTCCCTCCTGCACCACCAACTGCTTAGCATCTCTGACCAAGATCATCAGTGACAACTCTGGCATCATGGAGGGATTCATGACCACAGTCCATGCCATCACTGCCACCCAGGAGACCTATGGATGGCTCTTCTGGGAAATTGTGATGTGATGGTTGTGGGGCTCTCTAGAACATTATTCCTGCATCTACTGGCACTTCCAAGGCTGTGAGCAAGGACGTCCCCAAGTTGAGTGGGGAGATCACTGACATGGCCTTCCTCGTCCCTACCACCTATATATTGATTGTGGACCTGACGTGCTGTCTGGATAACCGCTAAATATGATGACACCAAGAAGACAGTGAAACAGGCATCGGAAGGTCCTTTCAAGGGCACGCTGGGCTACACTGAACACCAAGTTGTCCCCTGTGACTTTAATGGTGACACTCTTCCACCTTCAATTCTGGAGCTTGCATTGCCCTCACCAACCACTTTTTCAAGGTAATTTCTTAGTATGACAATGACTTTGGCTATAGCAATGGGATAGTGTACCTCATGGTCCACATGGCCTCCAATGAGTAACAGCCCTCTGGACCACCAGCCCTAGTGACAGCACTAGAGAAAAAGAGAGGCTCTCAGCTGCTGAGGAGTTCCTACCACACTTTATCCGCCATCACACCAGGAATCTCCACTCTACCACAGTTTTCCTGACATATCCTCTGAAGAATGGGAGGGCCCTAGAGAGCCCCACCTTGTCATGTACCATCGGTAAAGTCTTCTATACTCAGCCAAAAATAAAATAAAATAAAGAAAGATAACTGGAAAATCCCAAAATATGTGGAGATTAAACAGCTACTTCTGAATAACGCATGGATCAAAGAAGAAATCTCAGGAGAAATTTAAAAATATTTTGAACTAAATGAAAATGAAAACATTATTTATCAAAATGTATAGGATCCAGTGAAAGTCATGCTTAAACAGAAATGTATAGCAATAATGCAAATGTTAGAAAAGAAGAAAGGTCGGCCAGGCACGGTGGATCACGAGGTCGGGAGATCGAGACCATCCTGGCCAACATGGTGAAACACCATCTCTACTAAAAAATACAAAAATTAGCTGGGCGTGGTGGTGCATACCTGTAGTCCCAGCTACTTGGGAGGCGAGGCAGGAGGATTGCTTGAACCCAGGAGGTGGAGGTTGCAATGAGCCGAGATTGCGCCACTGTACTCCAGCCTGGCACCTGGGGACACAGTGAGACTCTGTCTCAAAAAATAAAAAAGAAAAGAAGAAAGGTCTAAAATTGATAATTTAAGTTTCCACCTTAGAAAACTGAAAAAAAAAAAAAAAAGGCAAATTAGGCTAGTGCGGTGGCTCACATTGTAATCCCAGCACTTTGGGAGGCTGAGGTAGGTGGATCACCTGAGGTCAGGAGTTTGAGACCAGCCTAGCCAACATGGTGAAACCCTGTCTCTACTAAAAATACAAAAATTAGCCAGATGTGATGGTGGGCACCTGTAATCCCAGCTACTGGAGAGGCTAAGACAGGAGAATTGCTTGAACCTGGGAGACAGAGGTTGCAGTGAGCCGAGATCACACCACTGTAATCCAGCCTGGGCAACAAATTTCGAAACTCTGTCTCAAAAAAACTGCAAATTAAATCCAAAGTAAGCAGAAGAAAAGACATAATAAAATTAGAACAGAAGTCAATAAAATTAAAACCAGTAAATCAGTAGAGAAAATCAATGAAACCAATAGCTGGTTCTTTGACAATATTAATAAAAATGCATAAGCCTCTAGCAAGGCTAAGAGAAAAAGAGAGAAGACACAGATTACTTCTGTCAGAAATGAAAGAGGATTATCACTACAGATTCCATGGACATTAAAAGGAAAATAAAGGAAT
The DNA here is from genome assembly GCA_004027835.1 of Alouatta palliata. Classification (NCBI taxonomy): domain Eukaryota; kingdom Metazoa; phylum Chordata; class Mammalia; order Primates; family Atelidae; genus Alouatta; species Alouatta palliata. The sequence continues at coordinate 12,539 of PVKV010018046.1, read as the reverse complement.
ACTATGAACAACTCTATACCTACCAATCTGATAACCTAGATGAACTAGACCAATTCCTTGAAAGACACAATCTGCCAACTCTACAAAAAGATAATCTAAGTAGATTTATATCTGTTAAATAAATTGAATCAATAATAACCTTCCAAAGGAGGAAGCACCAGGCACAGATGGGTTTGCTGGCAAATTCTACCAAACATTAAAAAAGAAATTTTACCAGTTATCTACAGTCTCTTTCAGAATATAGAAGCAGAGGGAATACTTCCTGAGTCATTCTATGATGTTATCATTATGTCAGTACCAAAACTAGAGAAAGTCACTACTACAGATCAATGCCTTATGATCTTAGATGATAGAAAAATTTTTGCATCTTAGATATAAAAATTCTCAATGAAATATTAGCAAATTGAATCCAACAATGTATAAAAGGATTTGGCCAGGTGCTGTGGCTCACGCCTGTAATCCCAGCACTTTGGGACACCAAGACAGGCAGATCATAAGTTAAGGAGATCGAGCCTATCCTGGCCAACATAATGAAACCCCATCTCTACTAAAAAAATATATATATAAAAATTAACTGGGCCTGATGGTGTGTGCCTGTAATCTCAGCTACTTGGGAGGCTGAGGCAGGAGAATCGCTTGAACCAAGGAGTCAGAGGTTGCAGTGAGCCTAGATCACGCCACTGTACTCCAGCCTGGAAACAGAGGGAGACTCTGTCTCAAACAAACAAACAAAAAAAGAATTATAGTCTGGGCATAGTGGCTCATGCCTGTAATCCCAGGACTTTGGAAGGCTAAGGAGGGCAGATTGCTTGAGCCCAGGAGTTCAAGACTAGCCTGAGCAACATGGCGAAAACATATCTCTACAAAAAAATACAAAAACTAGCCAGGTGTGGTGGCACGTGCCTGTGGTCCCAGCTACTCAGGAGGCTTAGCTGGGGGGATTGGTTGAGCCCAGGAGGTTGAGGCTGCAGGGGGATTGGTTGATCCCAGGAGGTTGAGGCTGCAGTGATATCACACCATTGCCTAGGTGACAGCAAGACCCTGTCCACCCACCCCCCCCAAAAAAAGGAAAAAGTATATCACAGCCAAGTGGGATTTATCCCAGGTATGCAAATCTGGTTTAATAGTAATCAGTCAAGTAATGTAATTCATCATATCAGCAGACTAAAAAAGAAAAATCACATGATTATATCAGTGATTTTTATAATGCAGAAAAAGCATCTGGCAAAATCCAAAACTCATTCATGAAAAAAAAGCACAGTTAACTAGGAATATAGGGACTCTTTCTTAACTTGATACAGAATATCTACACAAAAATGTACAATTAATACCATACTTAGTGATGATAAACTAGAAGTTTTCCTACTAAGATCATGAACAAGGCAAGGATGTGCCTTCTTACCACTTCTTTTTGGTATTATACTAGAAGTCTTAGCTAGTATAATAAGGCAAGAAAGGGAAATAAAAGTTAAACACATTGAAAAGAAGAAGCAAGAAGTAAAACTCTCTTTGTTCACAGATGTCATTATTATCTTCTATGTAGAAAACCCAAAAGAACTGACAAAAACACTCCTGGACCTAGTAAGTGATTACAGAAGGGTTGCAGGACATAAGGTTAATATATAAAAGTTAATCACTTTCCTATGTAACAGCAGTCAACAGGTAGAATTTGGAATTAAAAACACAATACCCTTTATATTAATACTTTCAAGGCCGGGCGCGGTGGCTCACGCCTGTAATCCCAGCACTTTGGGAGGCCGAGGCGGGTGGATCACGAGGTCAAGAGATCGAGACCATCCTGGTCAACATGGTGAAACCCCGTCTCTACTAAAAATACAAAAATTAGCTGGGCATGGTGGCATGTGCCTGTAGTCCCAGCTACTCAGGAGGCTGAGGCAGAATTGCTTGAACCCAGGAGGCAGAGGTTGCGGTGAGCCGAGATCACGCCATTGTACTCCAGCCTGGGTAACGAGCGAAACTCCGTCTCAAAAAAAAAAAAAAAAAAAAACTTTCAAAATTCAGTTATTTAGATATAAATTTAATAAAATATGTAAAGGTCTATATAAGAAAAACTATAGAACTCTAAGGAATGAACTCAAAGAAGAATTAAATAAATGGAGAGAGATTTCAGATTCATGGATAGGAAGACTCAGTATTGTCAAAATGTCAGTTCCTCAGAGTGTGATTTATAGAATGATGTGATCCAAGTCAAAAGTCCAGCAAGTTATTATGTGAATATTGACAAACTAATTCCAAAGTTTATATAGAGAGGCAGGCCAGGCATAGCAGCTCATGCCTGTAATCCCAGTACTTTGGGAGGCCAAGGCAGGCAGATCATTTGAGGCCAGGAATTTGAGACCAGCCTGGCCAACATGGTGAGGCCCTGTCTCTACTGAAAATACAAAAATTAGCTGGTGTGGTTGTACACACCTGTAATCCCAGCTACTGAGGAGGCTAAGGCACAAGAGTCGCTTGAACCCAGGAGGCAGAGGTTGCAGTGAGCTGAGAGCACTGCACTCCAGCCTGGGTGACAGAGTGAGACTCTCTCAAAAAAAAAAAACAAAATAAAGTTTTTATAGAGAGGCAAAAGATTCAGAATAGCCAACACAATATTGAAGACAAAAGTTAGAGGACTGATGCTGCTCTACGTCAAGACTTAATATAGAGCCACAGTAATCAAGACAGTGTAGTAATTGGTCAAAGAGTAGACAAATAGACCAATGAAACAGAACAGAGAACCCAGAGATAGATGCACATAAATATAGTCAACTGGTCTTTTTTTTTTTTTTTTTTTTTTTTTTTTTGAGACGGAGTTTCGCTCTTGTTACCCAGGCTGGAGTGCAATGGCGCGATCTCGGCTCACCGCAACCTCCGCCTCCCGGGTTCAAGCAATTCTCCTGCCCCAGCCTCCCGAGTAGCTGGGACTACAGGCACGTGCCACCATACCCAGCTAATTTTTGTATTTTTAGTAGAGACGGGGTTTCACC